>JAUTDX010001164.1:0-93884 GCA_030844895.1 Ambrosia x helenae
TTTATTCAGTAATGACTGCACACCGTTACACATGCATCACCGTTACAATCACAGTTGCAGTTATTTTGTTCACCGTTCCACCCCCCCCCCCCCCTTTAACTCTCTTTATATTCCCGATTGTAACCGCCTCTTCATTTTCTTCCTCATCTGCCACCCTATATTCTTCCAAATCACATTCTCTTTTTTTCCCGCGCGCGTTGCGGCGCGGGTACATCGTAAACATTAGATGGATAGTTCATTAGGTTTCATGATTCATATCGGTTGCATTATATACAAAGTATAGTTTAAATTTTACATATATATACTTGAATACAGAAGTTATTGCGTTTGTCGTTAATCCCAGAACTTGCTAAATTGTCATATACACTGCTTATATAATCAAGAGTTATACAAATTGTCCAGACTAATATAAAAGGATGACATTACCTCAGATCTCTTGCACTCCTAATCTAACCAACTTGTTACAACTCTCAAGAACTTGAATAAGCAAAGTGACAATGTTTGTCAGAACACGAACAACTGTTGTTTACAAAGGGTCAAAGAGTCTTGAGTCCTATACACATACATTTGTGAAAACGAGGACGTTTGTTTGGTGGTGTATAAAAAGAACCAACACAATGGTAAATTTGTCCTTTAATCATGAATATATAAGGACCTGAGCCAACGTTGAATGACTCATCGATTTTGCCATCGAAAGATGTCATTGCAAGAAAATGTGTATTACCAATATTTAATAATGACGGATGAGGAGAGGTAGGAAATGGAAGTTTAAAACCTCCCCGTTTGCAGCATTGATTATAACATGGACAATTTATTCAAAGAATCATTAACCATAATGCTACATGATGCAAAGGACTACTGTTCGGAATGGATTCATCAAGTGTACAACCCTTTTCTCATGAGGTTATATGGATTCTTACTAAGGTTTGAACAAACTAAAGAGTTACCTAATAAGCTAATACAACAACAATTAGACAACTAATATAAACAACAAAACAAATACAATACATATTGCATACTAACCTGACTGGATGGTACCAGCTAAAAACATGCAACATAACCCCAAAAACCATTAGTTCTTTTAATTCACTTCCATTCTCCCTTAGTCCCTTGTACACTATACACGAAACTTTCTCTTCATATTTATCATTCATATTTATCACCACCTGCATCTTATAACTCATTATTAAATAAATTAGGCTAAGCATATATGTCATATTTACATAATTAATAACATTCGAAAGTTAATAACACTTGATTAAGCATTCAATGGAACTTTACATACAGCATCATAAGACACCAATAAGATAAGGAACACAAATGCTTAGTAAACATACACATAGGCATCTTAGGATCCAAACCAAACAAATCACACTATGTTTCATCAATGAATTGCCACGGTTTATATAACTTAATTCTGAAAGCCTCAAGTAAAAACAATAACCACAATGTATGCAAGCAAACCATAAAAATATAAATAAAATATAACAAACAACAAACAGAGACAAAAACTGATAACAAATCATTTGCAAAGTAAAAAAGACTTGCACCCTAAAAATTTATACATTTAAGAATTTTCATAAAAAATGTGGAAAGCATACATTCTCCACAACCAAATTGCAAATTATCATGCATAATAAAATTTTAAAAACCGTTGTTAGCTTCTTACGTGTCACGACCTGACACAAATTTGAGGGTTTAAGTTCAGTCAAGAGAGGTTCGGATCAGTTTTGAGTTCAACTCGCAAACATGTCTAGCTTAAAGAGTCATGTGTGGGTCTCAAAGCACATGTTACTACTTTATAAACTACAAACATCTTCCAAATAATAAGAATTATATAAAAAATAACATGAATCAAACATTCAACTTAAGAAGTAGCCAACCAATATATCAATAAATAAAAGAATCACATACATGATAAGCTGCTCCAATTGAGTGCTTTATAGATTGAACAGTGGCTTTGTTGACTAAAGCAAAAGAAGGGTAACCAAGTTCGTGCTTCACTCCTGTGCTAAATTCTCATCTATAATCCAATGAAAAATGCACCAAATCGTTTCAAATATTACATAAATTAAAAACAAATTAATGTTTACGGTTACCATATGAGGATCAGATGGTCGGACAGTGCAAGAATCACTTTCTCGTCACGGATCGTGAGAGCGTAACCGGTGTTCACCTTGCAGTATAGTTCAACTGTTGGTATATTGTTCGTATATTATTCAGGAGGCGAGATGGAGAAAAAAATTGGCATATGATGACGATAGGCCGGTGTCAAAATTTGCCCCTGTCATGACGTCGCCCCGTTTCCTCAGCCTCCACATAGCCGGAACCATAGATAATTCGTTAGAACATCATAGATCGCGAGTTTTGGACTTTTCTACAGATATGCAAAAACAGAGTATGTATAACTGAGTATGTGTCTCCGATGAGCCGTTCCTTGACGTTTGACTAAACCTATCACACAATCACCTCCGATGCTCATCTTTTTGTCGATAATCATCCACCGACAGCCGTAGGCGCTAAACAACCATTGGTGCTCAATCGAGGTTAGGGTTTGTGACGAAGGTGATTTTACGGTGTCGTACGGACTACGGTGGAGTGGTGTCAGTGGATTTGGGAGTTTTTGAAGAGTGGGAGAAGGTGAAGGTTTTGAAGTAAAAAGGAGGACAAAAACGTAAGAAATTTGATGAAGATGAGTTTGTGTTAGTTTTGAAAGAGATTATAATGATGATGAAGATGATCAGCAAGAGACGTGTGTAAAGAAAAATAATATACATATATTATACTTGAATACAGAAGTTATTGCGTTTGTCGTTAATCCCAGAACTTGCTAAATTGTCATATACACTGCATATATAATCAAGAGTTATACAAATTGTCCAGACTAATATAAAAGGATGACATTACCTCAGATCTCTTGCACTCCTAATCTAACCAACTTGTTACAACTCTCAAGAACTTGAATAAGCAAAGTGACAATGTTTGTCAGAACACGAACAACTGTTGTTTACAAAGGGTCAAAGAGTCTTGAGTCCTATACACATACATTTGTGAAAACCGAGGACGTTTGTTTGGTGGTGTATAAAAAGAACCAACACAATGGTAATTTGTCCTTTAATCATGAATATATAAGGACCTGAGCCAACGTTGAATGACTCATCGATTTTGCCATCGAAAGATGTCATTGCAAGAAAAATGTGTATTACCAATATTTAATAATGACGGATGAGGAGAGGTAGGAAATGGAAGTTTAAAACCTCCCCGTTTGCAGCATTGATTATAACATGGACAATTATTCAAAGAATCATTAACCATAATGCTACATGATGCAAAGGACTACTGTTCGGAATGGATTCATCAAGTGTACAACCCTTTTTCTCATGAGGTTATATGGATTCTACTAAGGTTTGAACAAACTAAAGAGTTACCTAATAAGCTAATACAACAACAATTAGACAACTAATATAAAACAACAAAACAAATACAATACATATTGCATACTAACCTGACTGGATGGTACCAGCTAAAAACATGCAACATAACCCCAAAAACCATTAGTTCTTTTAATTCACTTCCATTCTCCCTTAGTCCCTTGTACACTATACACGAAACTTTCTCTTCATATTTATCATTCATATTTATCACACCTGCATCTTATAACTCATTATTAAATAATTAGGCTAAGCATATATGTCATATTTACATAATTAATAACATTCGAAAGTTAATAACACTTGATTAAGCATTCAATGGAACTTTACATACAGCATCATAAGACACCAATAAGATAAGGAACACAAATGCTTAGTAAAACATACACATAGGCATCTTAGGATCCAAACCAAACAAATCACACTATGTTTCATCAATGAATTGCCACGGTTTATATAAACTTAATTCTGAAAGCCTCAAGTAAAAAACAATAACCACAATGTATGCAAGCAAACCATAAAAATATAAATAAAATATAACAAACAACAAACCAGAGACAAAAACTGATAACAAATCATTTGCAAAGTAAAAAAGACTTGCCCCTAAAAATTTATACATTTAAGAATTTTCATAAAAAATGTGGAAAGCATACATTCTCCACAACCAAATTGCAAATTATCATGCATAATAAAATTTTAAAAACCGTTGTTAGCTTCTTACGTGTCACGACCTGACACAAATTTGAGGGTTTAAGTTCAGTCAAGAGAGGTTCGGATCAGTTTTGAGTTCAACTCGCAAACATGTCTAGCTTAAAGAGTCATGTGTGGGTCTCAAAAAGCACATGTTACTACTTTATAAACTACAAACATCTTCCAAATAATAAGAATTATATAAAAAATAACATGAATCAAACATTCAACTTAAGAAGTAGCCAACCAATATATCAATAAATAAAAGAATCACATACATGATAAGCTGCTCCAATTGAGTGCTTTATAGATTGAACAGTGGCTTTGTTGACTAAAGCAAAAGAAGGGTAACCAAGTTCGTGCTTCACTCCTGTGCTAAATTCTCATCTATAATCCAATGAAAAATGCACCAAATCGTTTCAAATATTACATAAATTAAAAACAAATTAATGTTTACGGTTACCATATGAGGATCAGATGGGTCGGACAGTGCAAGAATCACTTTCTCGTCACGGATCGTGAGAGCGTAACCGGTGTTCACCTTGCAGTATAGTTCAACTGTTGGTATATTGTTCGTATATTATTCAGGAGGCGAGATGGAGAAAAAAATTGGCATATGATGACGATAGGCCGGTGTCAAAATTTGCCCCTGTCATGACGTCGCCCCGTTTCCTCAGCCTCCACATAGCCGGAACCATAGATAATTCGTTAGAACATCATAGATCGCGAGTTTTGGACTTTTCTACAGATATGCAAAAACAGAGTATGTATAACTGAGTATGTGTCTCCGATGAGCCGTTCCTTGACGTTTGACTAAACCTATCACACAATCACCTCCGATGCTCATCTTTTTGTCGATAATCATCCACCGACAGCCGTAGGCGCTAAACAACCATTGGTGCTCAATCGAGGTTAGGGTTGTGACGAAGGTGATTTTACGGTGTCGTACGGACTACGGTGGAGTGGTGTCAGTGGATTTGGGAGTTTTTGAAGAGTGGGAGAAGGTGAAGGTTTTGAAGTAAAAAGGAGGACAAAAACGTAAGAAATTTGATGAAGATGAGTTTGTGTTAGTTTTGAAAGAGATTATAATGATGATGAAGATGATCAGCAAGAGACGTGTGTAAAGAAAAATAATGAACAAAGTCTCTATGAAAAGACAGTTAGCTACAGTGAGAGAAATTGAAGTTGGTAAATGTATTCTATTATAATTGATGAGAACGGGTTGTTACAATAAGTGAATGTGAGTTTGGTTTGTGCTACATTGGTGGAGAGATGAAAAATGAATGAGTTTATAAGGTGAAACCAAATGGAAGAGATTAAATTCTTTGTGTTACATTATGCTCTGGCACCTACCCGCGCGCGCAGAGGGGTGCAAAAATGGGTTCTGGTTCGGGCAAAATTCTTGAACCAACGCGACGCCCGCATCTGCAGACACAAATGCAGCTCGAAAAACCCGGGTCCGTGTGGTTTTTGCTTTCCATTTTATTTTTTTATTTTAATTATTGGAGTAAAGGAATACAAAATAATAAAATTGTGTGAAAGTTTTGTGACACAATCCGTTAACTAGAACCCGAATTGGGTTCACGGGACCACTACCAACATGGGTGACGGCGGTATTGGGGTACTCGTGACTAATTCTGATAACGTACCGTCCTCCTTAGTTTTTTAAAATTTTGATACTTTCCAAAACCATTCCCATAAAAAGGTGGAAACACCTCTAGAAAATTTATCAAAAACCTTCTTTATCAATTTTTTTTATGTTCTTCAATCTTTCAACTTAAAACAAATCTGCCAAAAAATTATAAAACACCAAAACTCATTAGATAAATAAAATTAAGAACGAGATGGGAAGTAAGTCCGTGAAACCGATGAAACGCAACAGTAAAAATTCTTCTTTTATTCTTCAAGTGATACCGTACCGAGCCTTCAAAAGACTTCTTAGGCTCTTATACCAATTGTAAGTCCAAGATCCTCTCCACACGGTATCAAACTACACTCAATCGAAGGCAGAAACTAATATTGAATGACAAAGAACAAAGAAGAACTACTCGAACAAAATGATTTCGATTACTAAGTGCACACGGTTTCTAAGGACCGTCTCGTACACAATAATATCCAATTACAAAGAAAGCAAAAGCAAAATAACTAGCAACCCACAAAAGACCTAAGAACCCCCAATTTATAGTTAATCATAGGCGATTCTACTTACATAGGTCTAATAGGCCATAACCCACTACTAGACAAACCCAAAATAGTTAATGGGCAAACACAGACACAAACCTCTAAATTTATAGCCCAACATAAAATATGCTCAGCAAAAAATAAAAAGTGAAAACATAAAAGTTATGGAATAAACTAGTTTTTCAACCCGCTGCACGTTGCGGCAGCGCGTGGTGGGGTTGTACATAGGCTACGTAAAATCAAAATGTATTATATGTGACTTGAGTGATTGCGCGGGAACATACAAAATAAAGCACGAAATCGTATACCGACTTTACGTCGAAACATAGACAAACTGAACTTTATACAAAAAAGTGTACCAAATTTACATCAAAATGTAGATGAAATCGAATTTTCACCGAAAAAGTGTACCAAAATTTACATCAAAATGTAGACGAAATAGAAATTTTACTGATTATGCGAGATGATTATGTATAGATTATTATCGACTCTTAACACCTTTCTGAACAAACTTTACGTCGATATCTACGCAAAATTAGATTTATACCTTTGAATCAAAACGTATTTATTTGACATCAACTCGTTTCCAAACAAAATTTGCGTGGACAAAAAAGGAAACAATTGACATGTACCAAAAGAAGTAATAAGAGTAAACAACAGACATAGACTAAATGTTAAAATTCTAGAAATCCATACAAAATAAATAATGAGTAGAGAACAAAAGAAGCACACAAAAGAAAAAATTAACTTAAACTGAAAAGTGAAACTTCCTACTGTAATTAAGTGATTTGATTGGGGCGAAGAAAGCGAAGTTGTTGTGTCGTTCAATCTTCCACCACATTTATCTCCACATTAGAGAACTCCTTCCATAGGCATGCTACGTCTTCATCGCATATGACCTTCGTGTTAGATAGCTCTTTTACAGATGGTGGCAGCTCATTTAAAAATCTACCAGTACCAGTCATGTAAATTGTTCTTAGACCACCTAAACTTCCCATCTTTTCTGGCAACCTGGTCAACTTTATACAATGTGAAATATCGAGGATGCTTAGATTTTGAAGCTTTGTGATTGATTCAGGAAGCCTTTCCAGATGCATACAGCCATGAAGAATCAGCGATTCCAAACTAGTCAGCTTACCTAATTCCTCAGAAATTTCATGCAAGCTGAAGCAAGCTGTGATGCTTAGCTTCTTAAGGTAGACACTGCTGCACAATATTTGTGGGTATAGCCGCAAATCTTGACATCCAAATATCTCAATTTCAACTAGTCTTGGCCAAACATTGAGGTTGTCAATGCTGAGACCCTCAAAAGCATTTTGCATTTCGCACCATATGAATGATATTTTCTGCAAGTTTACCAGTTCCAAAGTGGATCTACTAAATGATGATATTTCAAGTCCCTCAAACCTAATCCTTGTGAGATTGGAAAAACAGCTAAGAAGGTGGAAGTCTTCAAGTTTTGTGCGGTAAGAAGTGCTTGTGACATTTAATATCTTCAGTTTTTGCATGTCCTTCAAGAAGGAAGGTAAAGTGTAGGTCTTTGACCTCAAGTTCAACATCAAAACCTCAACCTCAGGGACTCTCATGTTGCACCATCTCGAAGAGAACGACTCTCCTGCATGAAACATTTTAATCAAACAATATGAAACTAAATGCAAACTTTTAAAAAAAATGTAACAAACTTTTGGTCTGATTTTTATTTTAAGAGACCAGTTTCTTTTCGCCAAAGAATAAATATTGATTGAACAAGGATGATAATTAGTAAATTACACCTAACTAGCCCATCAATAATACCCCAACGTTATACTATCCAGAAATAAATATTGAACATTTTCGGTGAGCATATGATCCACTTCTCATATTAAACGTCATTGGAGGAAAAAAAAAACCTGTAGATATAGATAATATGCGTGCTTGCATAGGTTCTTGCGTTTCTTCAACTAATGCCATTTGGTGTTTTCCTTGAACATTCGTAACTAGCAGGCCATTTTGTTCACTTATAATCAATCTTCGCCTCTTTGCAACAGGTAGTTTGCTACTCAAGATAATAGCAAGCTGCCTCAATAAATCATGTTGTGTGACAAACTGTCTCGTACAATAGTTGACGGGGTGCATATGCCTCTTGCCTAGAAGTATAAAAGGTCCAAGTGAGTCAAAATTTTACAAGTGTTTATAATATTTACAGCCTACTAGATGGTTTTATACAAAAAAAAATTAGTTATTTGCAAAAGGAAAAGGATAATAATGTTGGACAATGGTCAATCTGACCTCACCCGAGCCATTTTGACCCGTAAACCCAGCCCGTTCTGTAAATATTGTCACCCCTAGTAAAAAATTAAATTGATGGTGTTTCCCCAAATTGGGTTCAACCTCCATCCATTCTACCAATAATATGGCCTTAGGATTCCTTGTAACCAGTAACTTATATGTGCAGCAAAAATCCTGGGTTGGGGTCACTATATGGCCAAAACATTGCAGCAACACAGTTCAATGTGAACACACAAATTGAAGTGTACCCTAACTACATCAAAGTAATAGGGAAAATGAAATTACCCCTCAGACTTAAAATAATTGACAAGATTTCTATAAGATAGTTCACAAATCTTTGCCAATGTATCAATGCCCTCGTCATCATGATCGTACAAATGCACCCACATATCTAAGAGTGCATTATCCGGGATGCTTTGATCTTCTAGGAATAACCCAAAGTCCAAGAAACAGTGTTTGAATTCGTCTTCTAAGGCCTCAAAGCTTCTTTCAAGGCGATCAAGTACTTTCTGGTTTAGATCTTTGTTTAGATCTAGAACTGACTGACCTTGAGACAGTGATTTTAGCATAGATTTCCACGCCACCTTATTCTTCCCATTCAAGGAACCGCCAACTACAGAAAGCGTAAGCGGGTGATTCTTACAACATTTAACCATCTACAATAAAGGGTTACGAATAAAAATTAGTCCAAAAGACCAACAATATGGATAAAAGTCATATATTCATTTGTGAAACACTAACCTGATCCACAAGATTCTCATCAATAGTAGGAATAGGTCTCGCAGAGTTGCGAAAGAGAATCTTTGCATGCTCGTCACTTAATGGATCAAATTTGAACACATCGTACTTGGGAAATATCATTCTAGAAGTGGCCAGAAGTTTGTACCCTTTGATATCAAATTCAAAGTTTTCAATATATGATTCATCCCATACATCATCTAAGACTACAAGTATAGGACCTGATACTTTCTCACGGAAAAAGTTCTCCAACTTGTTCTTTGCATCTTCAATGCCTTGAAATTTAACTTGCCGATCAAAGCGATTTGGATTAAAGAGGTCATTGACACTTGCAATGAAATCGGGTGTTTCTGAAACCGTCACAAAGAAAACATTCCCCTGAAAATTATCTGACAAAAAGTAAGAGATGTTATTAGATAGCTAGCCAAACATACTATAATTAGTTGAACCGTCAACTACTGAAATAATGTATTATATGAATATGATTGCAAGTATCATGGGCTACCTTGAATTTTGACAAGAGTAGTCTTCCCAGATCCGCCAGCAGCCGACACAACAACCACTTTGCAAACGTCGGAGTCCATTGAACTCCCATCATCATGAATATTAATATCAGAAAGAATTCTAACCTTGAGATTTTTCAGCGGCTCGTCAAACCCCACGATGCCTCTAGGAACTGGTGGAACCGGCCAACCCAGTTTTTTTCTGGTGTCACTGGTTCCATTATCCAACGCCTGCCCCAAATGTCTTACATCCAAAGCTAAACTAGTTATTCTTTCACCCACATGATTCACTTCTTCCAGCGTCGTCTTGATGTCCCGACACTGAACCGCCTGAACCTCAATCTGAAAGAATCGTAACAACTTTTGGTTCACATCTTTAAGCCTCAGCGAATGAGTGAACCTTTTGATGAAATTCCACTTGATTTTCAAGCATTTATATACAAGTTTTTCCGCGTCTTGAATTTCATGTACGAACATGTCCTGCTCTAGCTTAGTAGCGTCTAGCTTCCGGTTACGGGTTTGTATCTCAACAATGATTGGTGATATTCTGTCTAAGGTGTTCTTGAGTTGGGCCAGTTGTGGTTTGAAATCGGCTGTAGTTCGTATCACACTTATTACTGCATCAGATAGCTTAGAAATGGGTTCCGAAAAGGGATCCATTGCCACTTGTTGAATATTTAAGTCTTGAAAAACAGGGCTAGTCTGCAGATACTATAATGAAAAAAAGAAACATAAATATCTAACTCGATTTTAAGCAAAAAAAGAAAAACAATTTATTAATAAAGCGATGGATTTGATTATGTGAGGTTAAACTCTTGATCTCAAACAAAAAGGTTAAGAAATTAACAACAAACACCTACACTGTAATAAGATTCTTGAAAAAAAAAATTAACTTTTTTTTTGTTTATAGAAGACTACAAAGATCTTGATATTTATAAACTAAAGAGATTAACAAGAAACACCTACACTGATCTCAGTAAATTCACTAAACGAATCAGTTAAAACATACAACAAAGATTAATATGGTAAGATCATACCTCAGATGCTGCTGTAATGGGCAGATGGGCTGGGGGAGACTAAACAACCACTTTAAATCCGGTAATGGACAACAAATATATATATTTTTTTAAAAAGAGGCCGGTGCCTCCAAAAGCAAAATTAGGCTCCACTTTGTAGTAAAAACAAACATACTCCGTACATGGTTAGTTAAATATTGTGTTAGATTTAGCACTAAGGTTGACGACATTTGGTTAAAAAAAAGTTACTGATTTATGATTTTTTTAAAACAAGTTTTTATAAAAGTGTTTAGGTAGGCTTATGTGATGCGAAAACATAATAAGTCAATATGTTATTTTGTAAAAAGTGTATGATTTAACTATTCAATTAAAATGACCAAAATATGTTTTTATCACATATATTACAGCATCAGATAACTTAGAAATAGGTTCTGAAAAGAGATCCATAGCCTTCTTGTGGCAGATAGCTTATAGAAATTGATGCTTCAAAGGCAGAAATTATATGGATGAATTTGATTATGTGAAGCTTTCAAAAAACAGGGCTGGTCTACTGTCGGCAGATACTTTAGTAAAAGGACGATTTATTGAAAAAAAAGTTGATTTATTAAAGAAGTGATGGAGACGGCCAAATTAGGAAAATCTTATCTTGTAAGATTTTGCATCGATGATTAGTGATCAAGGCATGATTGCGCAGGAACGTACAAAATAAAGCCTGAAATCGTATACCGACTTTACGTCGAAACATAGACAAACTGAACTTTATACGAAAAAGTGTACCAAATTTACATCAAAATGTAGACGAAATCGAAATTTTACTGATTATGCGAGATGATTATGTATAGATTATTATCGACTCTTAACGCCTTTCCAAACAAACTTTACGTCCATATCTACGCAAAATTAGATTTATACCTTTGAATCAAAACGTATTATATTTGACATCAACTCGTTTCCAAACAAAATTTGTGTGGACAAAAAAGGAAACAATTGACATGTACCAAAAGAATCGACCAAAAGAAGTAATAAGAGGTAACTTAAAGTTAAAATTCTGGAAATCCATACAAAATAAATAATGAGTAGAGACCAAAAGAAAGAAACAAAAGAAGCACACAAAAGAAAAAATTAACTTAAACTGAAAAGTGAAACTTCCTACTGTAATTAAGTGATTTCATTGGGGGCGAAGAAAGCGAAGTTGTGTCGTTCAATATTCCACTACATTTATCTCCACATTAGAGAACTCCTTCCATAGGCATGCTACGTCTTCTTCGCATATGACCTTCGTGTTAGATAGGTCTTTTACAGATGGTGGCAGCTCATTTAATAATCCACCATTCATGTAAATCGTTCTTAGACCACCTAAACTTCCCATCTTTTCTGGAAACCTGGTCAAAGTTGAACACAATGAAATATCGAGGATGCTTAGATTTTGAAGCTTTGTGATTGATTCAGGCAGCCTTTCCAGGTATACACAGCCAAGAAGAATCAGCGATTCCAAACTAGTCAGCTGACCTAATTCCTCAGAAATTTCACACAACTCAAAGCAATTTGTGATGCTTAGCTTCTTAAGGTAGACACTGCTGCACAATATTTGTGGGTATAGCTCCAAATCATCACATTCATCTATCTCAATTTCAACTAGTCTTGGCCAAACATTGAGGTTGTCAATGCTGAGACCCTCAAAAGCATTTTGCATTACGCACCTTATGAAGGATATTTTCTGCAAGTTTACCAGTTCCAAAGTGGATCTACTAAATGATGATATTTCAACTCGCTCAAGCCAAATCCTTGTGAGATTGGAAAAACAGCTAAGAAGGTGGAAGTCTTCAAGTTTTGTGTGGTAAGAAGAATAGTTTGTGACATTTAATATCTTCAGTTTCTGCATGTCCTTCAAGAAGGAAGGTAAAGTGTAGGTCTCTGACCTCAAGTTCAACACCAAAACCTCAACCTCAGGGACTTTCATGTTGCACCATCTTGAGGAGAACGACTCTCCTGCGTGCAACATTTTAGTCAGACGATATGAAACTAAATGCAAACTTTTAAAAAAATGTAAAAACTTTTGGTCTGATTTTTGTTTTAAGAGAAGTTTCTTTTCGCCAAAGAATAAATATTGGTTGACCAAGGATGGCAATTAGTAAATTACACCTAACTAGCCCATCAATAATACCCCAACGTTCTACCATCCAGAAATAAATATCGGTGAGCATATGATCCACTTCTCATATTAAACATCATTAGAGGAAAAAAAAAAACCTGTAGATATAGATAATATGCGTGCTTGCATAGGTTCTTGTGTTTCTTCAACTAATGCCATTTGGTGTTTTCCTTGAACATTCGTAACTAGCAGGCCATTTTGTTCACTTATAATCAATCTTCGCCTCTTTGCAACAGGTAGTTTGCTATTCAAGATAATAGCAAGCTGCCTTAGTAAATCATGTTGTGCGACAAACTGATCCGTACAATAGTTGACCGTTGCAAATGTCTCGTCCCTGGGAGTATAAAAGAAAAGGTCCAAGTGAGTCAAAATTTTACAAGTGTTTATAATATTTACAACCTACTAGATGGTTTTATGCAAAAAAATTAGTTATTTGCAAAAAGAAAAGGATAATAATGTTGGACAATGGTCAATCTGACCTCACCCGAGCCATTTTGACCCGTAAAGTTTAAACCCAGCCCGTTCTGTAAATATTGTCACCCCTAGTAAAAATTAAATTGATGGTGTGTCCCCAAATTGGGTTCAACCTCCATCCATTCTACCAATAATATGGCCTTAGGATTCCTTGTAACCAGTAATTTATATGTGCAGCAAAAATCCTGGGTTGGGGTCACTATATATGGTCTAATCCAATAACAAGACCCAACCCGCCAAAACATTGCAGCAACACAGTTCAATGTGAACACACAAATTGAAGTGTACCCTAACTACATCAAAGTAATAGGGAAAATGAATTACCCCTGGGACATAAAATTGACAAGATTTCTATAAGATAGTTCACAAATCTTTGCCAATGTATCAATGCCCGATAACATGACCCAACCAGCTGGATCTTTGCAGGTGTACTACAGCAAAGTAATAGGGAAAAATATACCTGATAATCTCAAAGTCGACAAGATTTCTGTAGGAAAGTTCATAGATCTTTGCAAGTGTATCAACTCCCTCATCATCATGATTGTACAAATGCACCCACATATCTAAGAGTGCATTAGCTGGGATGCTTTGATCTTCTAGGAATAACCCAAAGTCCAAGAAACATTGTTTGAATTCGTCTTCTAAGGCCTCAAAGCTTCTTTCAAGGCGATCAAGTACTTTCTGGTTTAGATCTAGAACTGAGTGACCTTGAGACAATGATTTTAGCATAGACATCCAGGCCACCTTATTTTTCCCATTCAAGGAACCGCCAACTACAGAAAGCGTAAGCGGGTGATTCTTACAACATTTAACCATCTACAATAAAGGGTTACGAACAAAAATTAGTCCAAACGACCAACAATAAGGATAAAAGTCATATATTCATTTGTGAAACACTAACCTGATCCACAAGATTCTCATCAATAGTAGGCTCAGGTCTCGCAGAGTTGCGAAAGAGAATCTTTGCATGCTCATCACTTAATGGATCAAATTTGAACACATCGTACTTGGGAATTATCATTCTAGAAGTGACCAGAAGTTTGTATCCTTTGATATCAAATTCAAAGTTTTCAATATATGATTCATGCCAAACATCATCTAAGACTAGAAGTATAGGACCTGATACTTTCTCACGGAAAAAGTTCTCCAACTTGTTCTTTGCATCTTCAATGCCTTGAAATTTAACTTGCCGATTAAAGAGGTCATTGACACTTGCAATGAAATCGGGTGTTTCTGAAACTGTCACAAAGAAAACATTCCCCTGAAAATTATCTGACAAAAAGTAAGAGATGTTATTAGTTGAACCGTCAACTACTGAAATAATGTATTATATGAATATGATTGCAAGTATCATGGGCTACCTTGAATTTGAGAATCATTGCCTAGCATTCTGACAAGAGTAGTCTTCCCAGATCCGCCAGCAGCCGACACAACCACCACTTTGCAAACATCAGAGTCCATTGAACTCCCATCATCAGAAAGAATTTTAGTCTTGAGATTTTTCAGCGGCTTGTCAAACCCCACGATGCCTCTAGGAACTGGTGGAACCGGCCAACCCAGTTTTTTTTCTGTTGTCACTACTATGCAACGTTCTGTCACTGGTTCCACTATCCAACGTCTGCCCCAAATGTCTTACATCCAAAGCTAAACTAGTTATTCTTTCACCCACATGATTCACTTCTTCCAGCGTCGTCTTGATGTCCCGACACTGAACAGCCTGAACCTCAATCTGAAAGAATCGTAACAACTTTTGGTTCACATCTTTATAGTTTCTTACAAATGTAGTCTTTGAAGTAATCCCTAATAAAGCAGCAATTCATGAAGCAACAGATGAGGAAAAAGTTTTGAAATATTAGGGCTAGGGTGATGATTTCTTTTTTTTTTGAAGTTTAAAACTTTAATTTAATTACAGAAGTAATCCCTAAAAGAGCAAAAGACAGATCTATCCTCACGTGTCCTACATGTGATCTATTTTAAACGTCAAAATCTAACATGGTTAGTGCTAAAAGACAGTGGGTGCAAGATTTTGATTCGTTAAGGACGATTCTCTTCAATTCTAAAGCTAAAGGGTATCCACTGACAAACTATGTAAACTTAAAGGACGAATTTTGTAATTTTTTTCTATATTATTTTAAAAGATGTCGGTGTCTTCAAAAACAAATTTAGGCCCCACTTTGTACTAAAAAACAAGTATACATGGTTAGTTATGGTTAATGTTATTTTTGGCACACTATATTATTTACTTGTCACACTTATATACTGATCGTTAAACATGTTATTAATAGCCCGCTTACAGCCCAACAACCTGCTTATAACTCGTGAACATATATGACGTATTTAAAAATAGTCTGCTTATAATTTGAAAGTTGATAACACATGGTATTGATTGCGCTCTTCATGTGCTACGTATATAGATTTATGAAAGTTGTTCATACATGAACCAAAGTGCATTAAACAAGGTCCGGAAGTCCAGTATATCGATTAGAGATATAAAATTTGATAAAAAAATGGTATTGGTTGCACACTTCATGTGCTACGTACATTGATTTATGAAAATTGTTCATACTCGAGTGTTTGTTATAAAAGGAGCAATTAAACCAACCAAAGCACGTCAACAAGGTCCGGAAGTCCTGTATGTCGATTTGAGATGTAAAATTTGAAATTTGATAAAACATGGTATTGATTGCACACTTCGTGTGTTACGTACATATATTTATGAAAGTTGTTAATTCTCGACTATTTGTTCTGAAAATCACAAACGAGCAATAAATGAACCGAAACACTTTAAACTAATTTTTCTTTGATTGGAAACAAGTTAAAACAATTAAAATGAATTAAAATATTTTTTTAATTACGTAAAACCATTTAAATCTAATTAAAACGATAATTTTTTTTAAAAAAAGGGGCCAAAGCGCCTCTCTATGGTCATAGAGAGGTGTTTTACCCCTCAAATGTCTAGATTCATCCCCAAAATGTCCAGATTCATCCCCCTACCTCAAAACGCCTCTCTATGGCCATAAAGAGGCGCTTTGAAGTTGTTTTTTTTGCTTTTCCTGATAAAGCACTCAACCTGGTGACATGATAGGACCAATCTTGAGACACAAGAGGATAAAAGTTGCCTACCGGAGGAGGAAAACTACCTGAAGAATTCCAATGCCACCAATGACCCGTTTGGTTCATGGAGTTTCGATGAATTGGAATCGAAAAGTATTTCTTTTGGATCAAGTTTGTGTATGGTTGATTATTGATGGAAACAGAATTACAAAGCATTCTACCAAATTTCCAACATCTTGCTCGAGTTAAGTATTTGTACAACTTTATCATTTTCCTTAAGGTATTCTAAAACTATGATGTGAACCTGAAAAAAAAAAATCAAGTTGGTATCAAATAATATATCATGATGATATTTGATTTGAGAGACGTGCATGATGAGGTGATTAATGATCACTTATCATCTAGAGATTTACCTGGTGTCTAAAAATCATATACAACATCCAACCGGCTAAACAACATTTATAATCGATGTTTGTAGCAACACCAATCAAAATACAAAACAAGTATATTCTTACCAAATTGACATTATCTGTGAACATATATGTAGTTAGCGGGTTTTTATTTGTAATAGTAGGTTTAAAACATATATATACTATCTTGACATGATTAGTGACTTGCCTAGACATGATTAATTAATTACCTGAACACATTGTGTTTTTTTCTGCATGAACAAAAACCCAATAAAAATCGTTTTCTTTTCTTTTCATTTTGTATAGCACTATGGTTTTCGTTGGAAAGATAATAAAATTGTTCGTTAATTTGGTGTAATTTTTTTTAAATGTCATATATAAAAGTTACAAACGTTTAAAAGTTTTGGAGGAAGTGCATGTGACATGCACATGATAGAGAAAAAAACTTTTGTAGGAAACTAAAAAGGTGTAAAGGCCTAATTTAATGTCATATGGCATACCCATTTTTCATATATAATAACTGGTATACGTTAAAATATACATATATAAATCCCCAATTAAACTCCCAAATTACGCGTTTTCGACCATAATTGAACGAATTCGGTACTTAACCGCTTTGTATATTTATTCCGGTCTTAAACGGCGCCCCAAAGACAAAGTCGAAGAAACAGGGCGAAATCTGGACTAAACGGACAAATTCTGCACAATCAGGCGAATCTGGAAGATATGCACGGCCGTGCATGCTTACTTGACTCGGCAACATAGGGCTGCACTGCCAGTGCAGCTGCTAGTGCACACCAGATTCCCGGACACACAGACCAGCACTACCGTGCACTAGCCCATGCGACTCAAACTTCTCGGTTGCACTACCCGTGCACCAGCCAATGCACCCCTGGTACCCAGACACCAGCTGACCCGCACGACCGTGCACCCCAAATGCACGATCGTGCGAGACCCAATATATTTTCAGGAACCACGTAGCCATGTGCCCACTTTGCACGTCACCATCAAGAAAGTTAAAGTGCACGGTCGTGCACTTTATGCGCACGACCGTGCACAAAACTAAAATGTGTATAAAAACAAACCAAAAGCTACTGGTCAAGTATTGGGTTTTCTGGAGACGATCTGAGGCGATTTCTGGAGCTAAGGAAATGCTGCAAAGGCGAGGAACGAGTTCGGGAAGCCATCCGATTCATCTATCATCATCCAATCCATCACATTTGCATTTTTATGGTTTGATCTTATAATCTATTTCTGTATCAAATCTGATTTTGTATGTTTATTGTGATGTTTATGTTGTAGATAGTATGCCTACGGGTAAAAACACTAGCATTTAGTATGTAAAAACAATCATTTGCTTAGTTTAATCATGTCTTGTATCATATTGGTGTTTTTCATGTTGAATCTTGATGATCATAATGCAACCTTGTTTCATTGTTGTTGGATTTGTAGTTATGTTTGATTGACTTTGATGATTATCTTGTGTGTTAGCGGATACATGTTGAAAAACCGTTCGTTGAATCATCCGGTAGTAGCCTAGTTAACTTGTTAATAAGTTTACACCATGAAACTATAACCGGGTATTGGTTTGGTTAAAGTCAGTTAAATAATGATTATAAATACTTACCGGCACATAAAAGGGTTTAAAAGCTTAATGGTGTTGTTACTGATCTTTGACACGGTTAATGATCTTTGCTTGTTATTTTAGTTAAAATGGCGATCTTAGTAGATTTGTGTTCAAAGTTGGTAAAATGGAATAGGTTGTGAAATGCTCTACTTTATGCTAGTCTCGTGGTTGTATTGTGTATTCGGTATTACTTTCCTTGATTAGTGAGGTTAGAAAACTCTTAACGGATGACTAAATTATCTATAGAAGATTCTCATGAGATAATATCAGCTGCTCGCTAATGAATAACTTGAGGTGGTTAACGTGTGTTTATCGTGTTAGCTTTCCGTATAGTTGTCATGTTAGGATTCCCGAAAGGGATACTAATTGTCTGAAAATGGGAATGTTGATCACACGTTGTATCATATGACATGTAGATGACATGGTAGGGTTGATATTATTGTGTATTTATAGTTATATTTTCTATTTGGAGTCTTACTTGTGTTATTTATATGTTTTAGAATTAATTTAGTTTAAACAAAACTTCAACTATCTTTTCCTACTGGTAAATCGGGGTTAGAGTTTTAGTACTATTGCATCCGCTTGCGTCCATGGATCGATATCCGGTTCTTATCTCAGCTTACTACATATATGACAGGGTACACTTGCCTTTTTGTGTGTGTTTTAATGTTAAGGTCTAAACCATTTTTATAAATATTAAAACCAAACGTGTGCTAAAGTCAGTGCTAAAAGTATATGCGTATCCGCACACGTCAATAACAGATATAGATATCGATATAGAGGTGAAGGTTTGGGTACAAAAGGCCATATTTCATGAGAAGTGTGAGAAGGGTGAAGAATTGACATGTATGCATCATGTTTTGGATTTAGGTATGATGTTTTGGGTTCTTTTTGCTATAAAAACACCAAACACAACAATTTAAAACATAATGCAATGTCTTATAGTATGGAATTTAAAACATAGCTAAAACACAATAATTTAGAACACGTGTTCTTGGCATGGTGTTGTAAGTTTTTAAACCTAAAATAAATTATTTTGTGTTTTCAATTGTTATGTTTGGTGTTATTTTATGAGTCTTTTTAAAAGCCTCCCCGTCAAGGTTATATCGGACTAGTCTAGAATTTTGAACCACCCAAACCAGACCACCCCTTTATGTAAGAGGTGATTTGGAATTCCAAGACCTGTAAGTATAGGACCCACCACACACACACACACGTTATTGTTGTTGTTGTTGTTGTTGTTGCTACTGTTGTTGTTGTTTTTCTTTTTAGAAGTGGGTGTGAGTTGGATGTTTGGAATGGTTTATCGTTGTAATGCTCATATAGTTTTTTCGTCAGAAGATGGATAGAATTTTAAAGTTTTCAGGTTTGTTGAAGAGCATAACCATTACTTGGTTTCTCAAGAAGATATGCAATTTCTTCCATCATAACGTAAATTGACATATCAACAAATGCAAGTGTTATGCAACATGTCAAAAGTAAACACAGGTCATGTTAAGGCTTTTCATCTAATGAGGACGATTTATGGTGGTTTTGAACAAGTTGGTGCTACTGCTTCAGATTTCAAAAATTTTAACAGGGATTTGAACTTATATATTGGTGAGTACGATGCGGATATGGTAGTTAATATGCTGTAGAAGAAGCAAGACTTTCTTCCTGATTTTTGTTTTTAGTATAGTCATGACAGTAAACGACGGTTAACTGGATTATTTTGGGCTGATGAGCATGCAAAAAGAAGTTATAAAGTTTTTGGTGATGTTTCATTCGATGCTACTTTCAGTTCTAACAAGTAAGTCAATTACGTAATTATTTTATTCATGTAACGAAATTATTTCAATTTAATTAATTAATTTTTTTATCTTTCTTAGATACAAGATGGTATTTGTTCCATTTACCGGTATTGATAATCACCGCAACAATATAACTCTTGGTGCTAGATTGCTTAGTTTAGAGACAATTGAATCTTACTCATGGCTGTTAACTTGTTTCAAGAATTGTTTTGGTAAAGAACCGCTTGTTGTTGTTACCGATCAAGATCCTGCTATTAAACAAGCCGTTGCATTAGTTTTTACCAAATAGCAGGCATATATTGTGCATGTGGCACATCATGAAAAGGTTGCTGATAATGTATGTCACTTAATAGGTTTATATTTTTTTGTATGATTTTTGATTTTGTGTATGTTACGTGATTTTTTTAAGGAGGGTGGTACGTGATTTTCAAGGCTTTTATTTGTATACCATATCTTTATTACGTGATTATTCAACTTCAAATGTATAACAATATGTGGTTTTGTTTTTTTATAGGTTGGTACTACATTATGCAACAATGATGATTTTAAATAGCGTATTTGCGACATTGTTTGGACAGATTCTATTTCTCCAGAAGAGTTTGAGAGGGGATGGGAGCAACTTGTTTTTTATTTTAATCTGTTTTAACATGACTGGTTGTGTGACATTTATTCAAATAGAGCAATGTGGATTCCTGCTTTTTATCGTGATGAGCCAATGTTAGGTCTTATGTGTACTACTTCAAGATCTGGATGTGAAAATCATTTCTTTGGCCAAGTTTCCAATGCTCAATTAACGCTTCTTATATTTATTAGTCATTTTTAATACTGGCATGGATTCCCAAAGGTATAATCATAGGAAAAATGATCATTAGACGAGGTATAAAACACCGGATTTTTAGACGGATTATCCTATTGAGGTGCAAACTGCGAAAATATATACAAGAAGTATTTTCTTTGGTGTCCAAGAAGAAATTTATGGAGCTGTGCATAAATGCATAAATGTCTTTGCTCCAAATGTTGGAGATTTAGGGACGTTTCTAATAGAAGATCGTTATGTGTATGGTACCGGTTTGATAGAGGTATGTATAGTTTATTTTTTATGTTACATAATTTTTTACATATCATTGTAACACACATTACGTAATTATCTGTTTTATTAGTCTCCCACTTTCATGTACCTCATTACGTATTTATTTTACTTTAATTTTAATTTAGAAGATTTTTATAATTTTTTATTTGTGTTAGTAACATACATTACGTGATTATTCGTTTCATTACGTAATTAGTTGTTTTCATAGTTGTAACATGCATTACATTATTTTTTATATAGATGTTTTTGTATTGCAGGTTAAATTTAACCCGGAAGATTTGACAATTTTATGTAGTTGCAAGCGTTTTGAACGATATGGTTTATTGTGTCGACATGCTTTTTCAGTTTTAAGGTTGTGTGGGATAGATGAAATTCCCAGTAGATACATTCTTGATCGCTGGAGGAGAGATGTTATTTGCAATAGTCCCTCTCGGTCGAGCTTGTCGTTGGTGATGCATAATGACGAAAATGGGGACCATCAAAGTGTTAATGATGTTGTTTGTGATATAATGCATTCGAGTGAGTATATTGTTAATAAGTTGATTACTGATTTTGAAAAGTTGAAGTTGTTTAGAGACGAGCTAAAAGCGATGAAGGAGAAGACAGATGAACCTGGTATTCACAGGATATCAGCCAAGAAGAAAGAAATTATTCAAGATATTATTGGGGCTCCACATCAAACTAAGGCTGTTGTTCGTGTTCCTCATGGTATTAGGAATAAAGGTTGTGGGTCACGCAAAAGGTTTAAATCAAAACGTGAACAAGCGATTAGTCGTGCAGGAAAGAGGCCAAGAAATTGCAAAGTATGTGGGGGTAATGGTCATGACAAGCACACTTGTGATGTTCTTAAAGGAACTAAACCATCTAACAACAAAGGGAAAGAAGCCATCAATGAAGCAGATGCGGATATTAGTTCAGATTCGGATTATGAAGTTGGCGATGATTGATTTTGAATTTTGTTAAAGTTGAAATTGAAACATTTTTTTTTACATTGTTACGTGATTTTTTTGTGCACAGTTGTTTTTATTTGCATTCATTACATAACTTTGTGTTTTTCATTATAGTTTATATATAATAGTCATACATTACATAATTATCAATAAGATTACCATACATGTTTTTGATATGTTACGTAATTTTATATTAGCATAATCATTCGCATATAACCATTATCATTCATGTTTTTGACATGTTACGTAATTGTATGTTAGGTAACCTTTATCAGTTTCATACATAATCATTCAACATAATCAGGCGATACATAATCATTCATATATAGTAATGTAGTAAGTAATAAGCAAAATCTTAAATTGTATCAGGACATTTGCCATACACGACACCAAAACAGATGTTAAAAACCAAATGTTAAATTGTATGAGGACATAACCACACACGGTACTAAACTTCTCAAACATGATCATTTTTTTTTGAAGAGTTTTGAACAAGTTCGCCTAAAACTCTGCCTTTTCACTATATTCCAATTGATGAAATTCCCTAGCCAGACAATCAACTATGTTTTTATGTTTGTTCGCATCAGACAGTAGGATTTTTGCTAGACATTTGTAGCGAAGTTCATCAAGCTGCATTTGTTGACTTGGACCCTCTTTGTGAAAATCAGTAATCCATTTTCTTCTATATTTGCTCATGAAGGTCTCCATATGCGTCATTTTAAACACCCCACGATCGATTTTGTTTTTTGCAGTTCTCTATTCCATTTGAACTCTTATTGTGCTTTGCTTACCATTTGAGAAGTCAAGGGGTGTTCATGAACCATCATGTAGTTGCACAAGGCTTCTTTCTGCATACATTACGTAATTTAGCATAACCATTACGTAATTACCTAACAACAAAGTAATATTAAGTAAAAATATTTACCAATGGCAGTACAATGTATTCGTATTTGGTATTTACTCCAAGCTTGCTGTTTTCCAGTATTTGTGTCTTCGGGGTCTTCATGTTGAAACATACTACATATATGTGATCCGAAGATACTATTGACCGAACAGCAAATCCACCTCATTTATTGATTTTATGCCTTTTTTGCTAAGCGCAATATTTAAGTTGTCCGTCAGGGTGTCCATTCGCTTTAAATCATCATATCCAGGCTTGAAACAGTCACTTAGCTGCAAATTTATTATACATTACATAATTTTAGCATAACCATTACGTGATTATAATTTATGTATTACTCGAAAAAAGCTAAGGAGCATACCAGAATATTTGTTTGAACAAACAACCTAAATGGTGAACCTGAAGCTCTTTTCTTCTCATCGTGGTTCAGCACATGCGACCATGCATCCAAATCATTAGATGAAACTATTATTTCAGGGAATAAGCATTCAAATACCACTTTGAAGAATGGAGTCCCATCTTCTGGCTAGAATACAACATCACCGTCGAAGACATGTTTTAATACACATTACGTAATTTTACTAACAACAAAGTTGTACTGAAAATATTCATTACGTAAATTTTCTAACAACAAATTAAGTAATAGAAAGGTTTTCTTACTGTGTTTTTTCTGTTGCTGCAAATATAAACTGTGCAATTATGTTTTCATCCTCAATGATTTTGTTCTTCATTACCACCTGGCGTTGAATATAAGGTGACTTCAGTGGTTCAGTCAACATCCTTCCTCTTTTTGCACGTTCAAGTTGTTTGTTGACTATGGTTGACTACAGTGACTGAGTAAACATTATTATACCTACTGTGTTTAGTGTTTCGACATCATCTTGACGAGCTTGTAGGAATGGTAGATCTGGAATTGCATCTGTAGGCACATCATCTTGGGAGATATTTAGATCGAAACTTGGTCCGTCATAGCTTTCATTTAGTATTTCTTTAGACTTGTTTTTCTTCTGTTTCAGTAGCAATGACCAATTTATCTAAGTTTCCTACTTTGTGTGCCTCCGATGTTCCTTTTTTTGATCCATCATCGGTCATGATTTCTTTTCCTACTTCTTTCTTCAACCTTGTCAGTTGCATCAATCAATTCTTTCAAGAATTGGGTACTTACACCTTCAGATGATGTTTGTGTGGTTGAAATTTGCAAAGCTGCATTTTTTTCTGCCTTGTCGGTTGCATTCATTATTTCAACAAGCATATCCGTGCTGGCACTGTCTGTCACGGCTTGGTTTGTAGGCCCATTATTTCCTTATTTCAGCAAACAATTATATACATTCATACATTACGTGATTTTTACCTTTCTCAGCAGCTGGTTCATTTTTTTCTTCATTTGTTGTTGCATCTTTCAAAGCATTCATTATATCTTTGTTGATATTTTCTGTCACCGCATGTTTATCAGACATCTCATTACCTGATTTTAGTAAAATGTATATATTGATCAATATAAGTTTCATTTAATTGGAAAGCATTTTTTTGTAAATATGCACTACGTTATTTTTACCTTCTTTCACAGGGTCTTTCTTATATGTTTCTTCAAGTTGTTCAATTGCATCCATCATTGCATTTAGCATTCCTATTTTAACACTTTGTGAAGTTGTTGCCTTTTCATTCTGATCTTCCTTTCAACTGTAATTACGTATATTGATGATTAATAAGCTTGACAAATAATGCATTACGTGATTTTTTTACCTTCTTGCATAGGTTCCTTCTGATTTGATTGTTCTAATGGTTCTGCTGCAACTAGGGGTGCAAACGAGCCGAGCCGAGCTCGAGCCTTGCATTATCGAGCTAGGCTCGTTACAATTTTCAGAAGCTCGAGCTCGAGCTCGAGCTCGATTCGAGCCTTGTATTTTGGGCTCGAGCTCGGCTCGATAGTATAGTTAAAAACTCGAGCTCGGCTCGAAAGCTCGATAAAAATGTATGTGGCAAGAGTTTAAACGAGCCTAAGCTCGGCTCGAGCTCGTTTTGGACCATTAAGGAGCTCGTTTTGACTATTAAGGACTCGTTTTGGACCATTAATGAACTCGTGTTGGACAATTAAGAACCCCAAGGCCCAAAGTAATTTAGTTAATGCATAGGTTGCAATAGAATTGGGCTATATAATATTAATTGACATAAATAAGCAAAGCTCGATAAGGCTCGACGAGCCCAACCGAGCTTTACATTCGAGGCTCGAGCTCGAGCTCGATAGCCAAATGAGCTTTTTTTCAGGCTCGAGCTCGGGCTCGAGCTCGATAATACTCGGCTCGTTCGAGCTTTTTACCGAGCCGATCTCGAGTAGCTCGCGAGCCGCTCGGCTCGTTTGCACCCCTAGCTGCAACCATTATTGATCAAAGTTTTCTGTCCGAATTCAGATTTGACATACGATTTTGTAAGCTCTAAAAGAAATATCTATACTTAACCAAATCAAGCAAACTTGGACTTTCTAGAAAGCTTATTTCATATATGAAACTTTAGAATCAAAAACCATAAGTTTTAGACATCAGATCATCAAGTTATCATCCAAACAAAATCCGGTTTTGAATCTGTCAAGTTTTTAATCTTTGTAGTACCACTTTGACAATGGTAGATAGTTGGTTCATAAGCCCCTCCCCGGACTCAGAATGATTGTCAGATATAATAACTAGATGGCCCATCTCTTGTAGTTTCTATGTAAATGATCTCAACCAAATGATATTCTTATGATAACTATAATAATAATTCTATGACATAAACCATATAAAATAATATGATAAACGATTGGACAAGCATGTAATCACCCTAAAAGCTTGATAATAAAAAGGGGAAGGTCATGTACTCACTTTTGTATTCTTATTGTGAATCTGTAATCTGTAATCTATTGGTATATTCCAAGATAAGTTTACCTATTGTATTTTATAAACATTAGCGCGTGAAGTACTCATGCACGTGATAACGTTGGGGGACAATCCTTTAGTATTATATTTATTTATATTTTTGTATATAAGTTGGTTTATAGATATCTAGTTAATATTAACGTCACACGCTTAATATAATAATAATAACAATAACTATTTATATCTAACCTTTTGTAGTGTTTGGTGGTTGAAAGGGTTCAAACCCGGTTGATATCAAGTCAACCGGTGAGATATCAAGAATCGATTACCAAAGATGAAGGGTAATTAGGGAAGGTATCGGATGGTGGTGCGTTATCGAGGTGGTAGTGTTGACCAAAGATATTTTATAGTGGATGGAGATGGTGACCGAAAGTGTGACGGTTGTTGTTATATTATTGTCGGAGAAGGGTGTAGGTTGGTGACAGAGAGTGTATATGGTTGTAACAGAGAAGGGTTTACGGTTGATTGTGGGTAAGGTGATCGGTGCGGTTGTCGGAGGAGACAACCGGCCGATGAGAATAACCGGAGAAGACTATCGGAACCGGTGAAGATGGTTTACAGGAAAGAAGATGCCGACGGTGAAGGGTGTAGGTTGGTAAGGCCGCCGGAGGTTATTCATCAGAGTTGGTTGTTCGGAGAAGATGACCGGAACACTCTTTCTCCTATCTCTCTCTTTCTATCTGTTCTATTTGTTATCTCAATATTATTGTAGAGTATATATAGAATTTTATATGGATGGTTGGTCATCGTTATGTAATGATTAGTTAGATATGTGTTTTCAAGGTAGAAGTTGAGTGTGTAGAAAATGGATAGGCGTGGAGGTGTAGGTTGACGTATGCGTGAGTTCAAGGCAGAAATGGAGGGAATGTATGTAATGATTCGATGATGATGATGAATGTGTAGGTGGTGATAATATGGATGTGGAGTGTGTAGAAGGGTTGGTGTAGTGGTGCTTGAAGAGTAAGCAGGGACAGGGCTGTGTATGACCTTGAGGTTGCTTTTGTGAGTTTATGCAGCCAAACTATCTTTGGCATGTGTGCATGTACGATGTGTGTGTGTGTATATATATATGAGAGATATTTTGTGATTAATTATTTTAGTAATTATTGTTTAATAATCCTTAATAATATTCAATTTATTACTTAATTAGTTATGGGTTAGTATTATATTTAATATAATCTCAGACTGGTAACAGCAGGGTGTTACATGTAACACCTATGAACAAGGGTGAAGAGCTACAAGGTGAGGATTCAGGAAAAGTTCATGGACCAAATTTAGTAGTTTGGTTGGACTTTGGAGGTCTGCTATACCTAACTCACACAAGACCTGAACTAGCATTGGTAGTTGGTTTTATTACAAGAAACATGCAATCACCAACTGCAAAACACTATGGAGCAGCAAGAAGGATTTTAAGGTATGTGGCTGCTACACTTGATTATGGTATATAGTATGAAAAGGGTGTAGTTGTCAAGTTGATTGGATATTCGGATAGTGATTGGGCCGAATCATTTAATGGCAAAAAGAGTATATCAGCATATGTTTTCTCAGTTTGTAGTAGTGTGTTGTCTTAGAATTCAAAGAACAACAAGTTATGGCTCTTTCAAGTACCGATACTAAGTACATTTCAGCAAATGGAGCAGCTTGTCAGGCAGTTTGGATGAGGCAGTTGTTTGGTGAGCTTGGTTACAAACAAGAAAAGGCAACTGAAATTTATTGTGATAATGTGTCGGCCATTTTCTTGTCAAAGAATGCAGCTTTACATAGTCGAAGTAACACATTGATATCAAGTTTCACTACATCAAAAGTTTAGTTGATACAAAGCAGATTGAACTGAAGTCTTGCAAAACTCAGGAGCAAATTGCAGACCTGTTAATAAAGCCACTTGGACCAGATCAGTTCAGTTACTTAAGCGAAGCACTCGAGTCAGAAAGATTGAATTAAAGGAGGGTATTGGAAGTAGTTCAATCTAAGTAGCAGTTGGGGTTGTTGAGATCGGATGAGAATAATATGCATGGTCAAGCTTATTCTTGATTTCATGCATTAGATCCCGTGTTTACATATTAAGTTTGTTATTTTCATTTGTTTGAGTTTATTAGCCGTTGCATGTATCTACATAATCTATATCTATATCTATACTTCTATATAATACATTCTAGATGGGCAACAAAGTAATTTGCTCTCTTTTTTAATATGGCATATGAAGAGTTTTATGCTTTACATCTAAAATGTCATGGAAAACTTTTCAATACTACCTCTATTTGCAAAACTCACTTGTACATATCAATTCAATTGAAGGCATAATTTCACATTTAATGCACGTGTAATCATACCTATGGTATAACAATTGCAATGTTAAGAACACCTAATGATAAACCTATATAAATAAAAAAAACATTAGTTGTACATACGAACTTTTTATTGTATAAGGAGTTGTAAACGGTATAAATTAATAAACAAAATTAGTGACTTTTACCTTCTCCCACTCCCGAATCAATAGAAAAAATTGAAGCCCGAGCACATGAAAAATTTAAAGTTACCTGAGTTGTAAAAAAGTGTTGATGGAATTGAACAACAATAAAATTAAAAATATTATTATAAATTGACCCATTAGACATACAATTATGCACCCCATGACGTGAATAAATGAGCAAGTATATAAATATTTATACACCAGTTTAAAAATATATAAATATAAAAAATTCAAGTTTCTAACGATTTAAATATACTTTATTATAAATCTTAAAACTATTTAATATATTAGTAAAACCAAAATAATTGTTTACCCGTAAAGTGTCCATTACATTAATTTAGCCTAGAGATAACCCTTTTTTCTCAAACCAGTTCACGTTGAAAACATATTTGGGTTTTTTTAAGAGGGAATAGAACTGGTCTTAGCTAAATCGGCACAGGCTAGAAACCAGGATGGACTAAAATTAAACCAAACCTCCTAGAACCAACTAGCGTTTGAGGAAACTAAAGCATTTTTTATTTTTACAATATTTTAGTTTTAGTTTTTTTATTGGTGTTATTATTACTATTTTGTCTACATTTCCATTTAACTTTCATCTAAAATTGGTTTATCCCGCCGCATAGCACGGGGTCACTTATAGTAACATTATTAAAGAAGTTGGATGTACAATATTGTAATTTTGTCATAGGTACAACTTTTAAAGCAACGTATACAAGATAATAAAGTATATTTGAGAGGGGTAAATTAGTCACTTACCTATAATTAAAATTAAGATGCCAAAGAGGTTATTTGGTAATTGCATATAGGCTCTTCAGTTAAAAATTAATACACTATTCCACCTTTACCATTTACCATACCAATAAACTTCCATCTTTTAATTCCTTTTAATTCACAATCGAGATACCTACCTATTCAATTCATAACCCCCAAGCATTCGATCAGAGAAACTTCCTTTATGAATGAATTGGTCCGTAACCCAGGCAAATGGTTCAATTAAAGACTTCTATGTTACACATTTATGTGAGCAATTCCCATCCTGGTTGAATCCCCCATTTTATACGATTCAGTCAGGTTCTGTCTTTATATACTGCAAATATGCAAATTGTTTACGCAATATGATGAGGTCAGTTTTTTATGTTCAGTTTATTTTGTTTTTTGTTGTTCCCAGATTTTTGTATTTTGGATTATGGATTTTCGATTTCTTTTCTTTATTGGTTTTTTGTTTCTTTGTCCCCTAATTCCAAATCGACAGGAACACTTGTAATTATAGCTGGCAAACGGGTCGGGTCAGGTCGAGATAGGTCATGGGTCAAAATGGTTTCGGGTCAAAACGGGTCAATTCAAAAAAAGGGTTGTATCAGTACATGTCAAAACGGATCCGGGTCAACAAGGGTTAAGGTAAAAATGGGTTTCGGGTCGGGTCGGGCTGGGCCAGGTTGGGTTTAAAAAATGCTTCTTTTATAGTATTTACTTGTAAAAGAGAAAAAAAAACTCGAATTTATACTTTGTCAAAAAAAACTAGAAAAGTTCCAACAAGAAACATAATCCTTTTGCATCTACAAATACATTTAACTCATATACAAAAAATCACATACTTTCAAGAGCCCCAAGGGGAAACAAGCAAATGCTGGTATATCTAAAAGAAGCATTTTCTAATTTGGTATTTACACTACTATCTCATGTTTTCTGCTGGCATATATCAAATGCTATCATTGTGCTACCACAAGTGTTATTCTAATATTAACAGTTATCAAGAGTTAGTTGAAAAGATTACGAGTAGAGCTTAACCCGCCGCAACGTGCAGGGTTTTGATTCGACGGTTGAATTAGAGTTGGTCTAAATTTTGATGTGACGTAATGGGTCGATAATAATCTATGCATTATCATGCCATGTTTCAATAAAACTTCGTCTACATTTCAAAATTTTTAGTTCGAGTTAGACCAACCATCTTAAAAACAACAACTGAATCCATATCAATGGCGTTCAAAACCATATACCCAAAATGACCCATCTTTCACAATTAATAACAAAACTATCATGGCTAGCCGAAAGAAAAATAAAATTCCAAGAAACTGATTCATTTGAACTTAATCAAATGTCTAATGTGGGGTGGAGGCATACACAAAATAGACTAAAAAGAGAATAACTTCTCAAAAATCAAAGGAACAGCAAAAAATATAGCATTTAAAATAATATTTTCATTTATGCATTTCATCGAGCACTTGGTGTGCATCAAACAAAACATTACCAAAATCCATCAATACAATTACAACTGAATCCATATCAATGACGTTCTAACTTAATAATAAACACAGCAACATCAACAAAAAAAAAAACTCAATCATCAATTAACAAACACTAATACTAAGAAATTACCTTAAAAACGTGAGAAATATCTTCATAACCCTTCAAGATTGCAATTATGAACTCTGATTCCTAGAAATCAGTGATGATCGACAATGATGAGAAAACCTAGATGACCCGAAGAAGAGAAAACCTCGTAATTTCTGATTAGATGAGATGAGTTGAGTTGTTGAATGCGACATGAAGACCCTCACCCAAAGAAGAGAAAACCTAGATGACCCGATTGACCCGTTCTTTTTGTTTATTCAACCCAACTTGACCCTGATTATATATCCTGTATTTTTTAATTAACCCGTTTTGACCCTCAGACTTATATTTACTTACCCAAAATCACCCATATTAGTATTAAAAAAAGCCCAAAATGACCCAAACTTATATCTTTGGGTCAAGATTGCCCCTTCTACTTGTAATATTCAGAAAAAAAAATTTACGGACCGCCTTTAGAAATTTAACGGAAAGAATAATATGGCAACGTGATAACTTAAATAGGTTAAGGCAATATAGGAGGTCAAATTGTTAATTGTATTTCCTGTTGTCGCGGGTTCTTAAAAATATATACATGTTGATGCAAGTAGTTATTTTTTATGATGTTCATACCATCTACTGCAACTTGCTTAACAGAGAATTCCAAGTTTATTTTTTAGGCTTACTTTTTATAATTCAAGTTTTAAATTAAAAATAATACTGGTAATTAAGTTGTAAGTTGAAATTTTTTGATGCAGAAATGATCATTACTACAGTGAGTGACAACTTACATTTATTATGCTTTTATTTTCCAGTATGCTATGGATTAATGTAACTTGGTTTTCTTGCTTTTGTTTTCCACTTGTTATAGGACGATTCTTACTTAGACAGTTACATAAGCATCATCAGAGTCGATTTTGTAAGCAAATATTAGTTTTTTAATTGCTAACTTGAAATACACATCTTGAAGTTTGACTTTAACATTTTTGGTGTCATTGTTGTTAGAATATCCGTACTGTGGAGCAAGATGGCAAGACTATCAAGCTTCAAATAGTAAGTTTACACCATGTTTCTATTCATAATGATCCGGTTGCTTCATGTTGGCTATGATTTGTAGTTATACAAACCAAAGCTTTATTCTTATAGTGGTTTTTTTTTTTTTACTTTTAAAGTTTTAATAGAATTAATTAGATAAACTATCATTCATAAACACATAAACGCGACTAATTACATCAAGATAGCGGGCAGGCGGGCAACAAGCTGCGCCGCCACCCCTTTCTGGATGGCAAACCCTAACCTACTAAAAACGAACCCATGCCCCCCGGAGTCGAGACACTGATATGAATAACCCGTTGGACTCTGGTCAGGAAACGGATGGCTTCCGGTGCCAAAGAGCCAAAGGTATCAAATGCCAGGGGAACGAAAACGTGTTGGTTCTCCTTGCAAGCTTTAGCGTACTTCTCAACTTTCTTCGCCTCTGCTTTCCGCACCGCTTGCGCTGCTAAAAAACCACTGGGATTTCTTATTGTTTCTTTTTCTGCTCTGCTAATGCCCAATGGGACACTGCCAGACAAGAATGTTTTAGGATAATCACGAGCAGCTACCATCAAGGCCACATGGCATCATAGTAAGTCACTTACTTGCGTTTTACTTCAACATTACCCATTTGTTTATGATCACCTTTGTAAATAGAAGGGATAATTAACAAAGATTACAATTTTCATTGAAGTCAAGTAACATGTTATTTTTGTATCTATTCAGGTGGTTTATGATTCGAAGGACAAAAAGAGCTTTAATTGCTGAGTGAAATCGACCGCTACTCGAGTGAGAATGTCAACAATATCCTTGTTGGAAACAAATGTGATCGTGTTGCTAATAATGTCGTCGCAACCTAAACTGCCAAGGTAACAAATTCAAATGTGATTATTGTTACTATAAACGTTCATCAATCAGGATTAAATTCATATAAATTAAATTATGTATTAATATATACAGGCATTTGCTGATGAAAATGGAATTCCTTTCTTGGAAACAAGTGCAAAAGACGCAATCAATGTGGAATAGGCTTTCATGGCAACTCAAATGATTGATGCAATGAAAGTATATGAATTGTGGTTAGTTTTTCAAATGCTAACTCAAATTAGTGATGCAATAAAAGAAAATAAATCAAAACATAGTCTGAACTTTAGATTGATGGGTAGTTTCAAAATGACTTATGCGGGATTTTCCATTTTTGCCACCTATAAACTGCTAACATGTGATTTATGTCTACTTTTTTTTCCACTAGAAATAATTTACGCATCTTTATTAAAAAGTACTTCAGCTTCATTTTTCTCTTTCAAACCTTAATTCATCTTATAACAACTAATATGATTAAAAATTTACTGTTGATTTTGAACAAATAGTTAGTGGATCTGGTCACTTGGATAGTGCCACTTTCTTTAACATCAACTGAAGCCCCTGGGAAGGAAATGCTAAAGACCTTACAAGCAAAACAAGATGAAATTGATTGGATTATCACTTTCATTTAGTGAGAGTGTAAGACAATAAAATAGTAAACCCAAGAGTAATGTGGTCGTATTTTATACCCTCCGCAAAGCGCAGGCTTCCCTACTAGTTAAGTATAAAAAGCATTGCCTTGTGATCAATGAAATCATCCGATTGTGCAACGTTATTTGTGATTATCTTTTCTGTTTTGCTCTATCACGGCTTCCAAAACTATTAACATATGATTTATTTCCATCACTTTAATTAGAGTTTCTACTTCCAGAAGGGTCAAAACTGTTAGCATCCTTTTCATTTACATTTATGTTATCCTTATTAATGGAAATAATAGGAGTATTAATCGTAATAAAATAATCGTAATCATTTCCATTAATTTCGCCTTCCTCAAGATCAGTTTCCTGAAATTGAGCCCCACCACCGGTTGCGTACTGGTGACCGGAGATGGATCATCATCATCAAGATTAATGTTCTCATCGTTCACATCTTCGTCACTGTTCCAGTATTGATCATCTTGATCACAACAGTCTTCCTCCAAAGCGTTCTTCAGAAACTCTGGAGACCATTCCCCTACCTCTTCCATTGCCCATACATGATAATTCCTTCCCCTCCAACGTATCACCACCTCTTCATTAATACGTTTTCCTTTTCCAACCAAAACTTCTACGTAATTATATGATAGATCACCATCTAGATCACTAACTTGAGCCTTATGATGTACAGTGCCAAACCGACCACCAATCAAGTCGATCACCTCAATTTTAAGTAATGCAATGGAACTCCTTGTATCTTAATACAGACTAATATTTCGAAATGGAAAGATTGGCCTTCCCATAGTGTAACCGCCAAGAAAGTGTCCTTCAACGCCAATGCTTCTAGTCAGATCTTTTCTTTTATTTCTTCATCCCGGAAAGACACAAAATATTCAAACCACCAAGATACCTTATACGACCACCACCATGAGAAATGTTATTCAAAGGAACATGACCGATTTTAAGGCCTGTAAATCCAAATATCGCATAACCAAGGCTTTACCATGCAATTCTTCAAACACCCTCGTGTCATCATGTAATACGATCACGATGTTGGTTTAATCCTAGGTTTGGGTGAAAAGCGAAAGGGGTTAAAAGTTGAAGGGTCGTTATGATAATTCTTAATGAATTAAATTAGAGATAAATGTTAGTTTAATTAAATAATTTTAGTTTATTAGATTTTTTTTTTTGAAAGGCGGATTTCATTAAAAACAAACACAAGCCGGGGGACTCCCAAGGCGGAAGACCCCGCGGACAAATTACGTCACGTCAAAACAAAACGACTTCCATCTAATCCAATCCACCCCACCATATTTATCCCTATTACAAAACCAAAGATAAGATAACGATTTAACATCCGCCACTAGCTCCACCACACTCCTCGGCTTCTGAGCAAAGATTCTCTCATTCCTAGCTTTCCAAAGACGCCAAGCCGCCACCATGAGAATCCATACAAAATCACTTTCTTCCTTTTAGACCACCCCGAGGTATTAACCACCTCCATGATATCTTTAACTGAAAAAAGAAAAATAGGCGGAAGATGAACCCAATTAGCAATACCTTGCCACATACTTATCGCCAAACCACATCCCGTAAAGATATGATCCACACTCTCCTCTTCAAGCTCGCAATAGTCGTAATTAATCCCTCCATGTAGAATGTTCCTTCGACGGAGAGCAACTTTAGTCGGAATCCTATCCAGCATCACTCTCCACAAAAACACATTACACTTTAACGGCACCCACTTGCACCACCGAAACCCGCTACTAGGAGCTTGGCTACCCACCCGATCTGACCTTAGCCACTGTTTAGCTTGATTCACCGAAAACTCAACTGGACCCATGTCATACCAAGCCCATTTATCCCTACTATCCAATAAAACCTGGCCCAATAGCCCACGATGGCAATCAATCAATTCCCCCCTCTGTTGGGCCGTAGCCGGGTACACCTTCCAGTCCCAAGAGATCGGCCCACTACCATTAAAACCAACCAATCTTTCAGCCACACTACACCACTTTCGTTTTTCTAGCCGGAACAAGTTCGGATACACAACCTTTAACGGGACCGAATTCAACCAGGGGTCTAACCAAAACCTTATTTGCACTCCATCACCCACTAACCCCCTAACCATTTGCGTACCAACAGTGTTACCAACTCTAATTTTTTTGCAACATTTCACTAGTTTAGAACACGTACCAGGAATGCTAGACTTACTCGGGTATATCTCCCATTGACGAGCCGAACCATGGATAGCATCAATGACTCTTCTCCATAAGGATTCGCCTTCAACCCGATACCTCCATAGCCACTTTAATAGAAAAGCATTATTACTCTCTCCAAGACGACTAAGCCCCAACCCACCAAACTTTTTAGGAAGAGTAACTTTTTCCCAAGCGACCCAATGAACCTTTCTAATATCCGAATTACCACCCCATAAGAAGCTTTTAATCATGGATTCTAAGCGCTCAATGACCGCCAAAGGCGGCTTATATAAAGCAAAATAATATGACGGTAAGCTTTCGAAAACGGACTTAATTAATACCAATCGGCCGCCAATAGAAAGCACCTTCGACTTCCATTTAGATAGTCTATTCTTGAACACATTGACCACTATATCCCAATTATTGATCCTACCCATATTTGCCCCCACGGTGATACCCAAATAAGTGAAAGGAGTTTCCCCCGCGCGACAACCAAGAGAGAGAGCCCTTGCCACGATCTCATCCATTCCCACCCCTACTCCGAACAGGGTAGACTTCTGGATATTAATACATAGACCCGAGCATAGATGAAACACTCTCAGCAGCCTACGCAAAGTATCAAAATTCCTGTCCGACCACTCTCCCATAATCATAGCGCCGTCCGCATATAATAAATGAGAAAGAACCAAGCTACTATTTAGTAAACTAATACCAGTAAACAAACCCACCGCACACGCCTTTCTCATCATCCCCGCCAAAGCTTCCATAACTATAATAAATAAGAAGGGCCAGATAGGGTCACCTTGTCTCATACCTTTCTCACAAGAAAACTCGAACGTAGGGGAGCCATTCACAAGCACTGACGACCTTGCTGACGACAAAACACCTTTAATCCACTTGCACTACACCTCTGGAAAACCCATCTGTCTCATAATCGACACCAAGAATTCCCGGTTTACATTATCATAGGCCTTCGCAAAATCAATTTTGAACATAAACAGCTGCTTTCCACATCATCTAGCCCACGAGAGAACTTCACTTATAATAAGGGGACCATCTAGGATGTACCTTCCAGCTATAAATGCAGACTACGTTTCTGTAATTAAGCCATCTATCACCTTTCTTAACCGATTCGCTAGCACCTTAAAAATCACTTTGCTGACCACACCAATCAAGTTAATAGGACGATACTCTCCCAATTCTACCGGGTCCTTAACTTTTGGCACCAGAGTAATAAATGAAGACCCAACCCCCTGCTAATAGCACCTGACTCCGCAAACGTGTTAAATATCTCCATAAAGTCACCTGCAAACAAATGCCAGAATTTTTTTATAAAACGAAAATTAAACCCGTCCGGGCCTGGCGCCTTATCACCCCCACAATCCCAAACTGCGTCTTTAATTTCTTTCTCTAGAAACGGAGCTATAAGTCTTTCGGCATCCATCGGATCCAAAGTCTTGATGTCCTCCACAATAATAGTCGGCCGGATCTTGATATCTTCTACAAACTTTGCCTTAAAAAAACGATACACCTCTCTTTTAATAGACTGCGGCTTGGTCACCCACTCACCATCAATAAATAAACCCGGGATAGTATTAGACACTCTCCTCGAGTTAATAACACCATGAAAGAAAGAAGAATTTTCATCACCCTCTTTCGCCCACCGGACTCTCGCTTTTTGCTTTAAATCCCGAATGGCAAACCCTTCCACCTCCTTCACTCTTTTAGTCGCTTCTTCCATCACCCAGCGGTCAGCTTCTGTCAAGTCCCGAACTTCTAAAGCCATTTCCAATTCCCCTATCTCAGCTCTTAATGCATCTACCTCCTCCTTCTCAACTTGAGTTTGAATAACATGCCATTCCTTAATCTTGGTTCTAAGTCTCCTAAATTTACACAACAAATTCACATCAGGAGCATTATCGCACGACCCAATCCTCACAGCATCCTCCACTACCTTTTCAAGCCCTTCTCTACCAAGCCATGAATTGTAGAATCTAAACGGTTTGGCTCCGAAATTTTTCGACTCTATCTTTAACAGTAACGGACAATGATCGGACTCAACCCGGTCCAAAACCCGATATTCCGCATTACTCCACTTGTTCACAAAGGACCAAGAGACGAAAACACGGTCAATGCGACTAAGTTTAGTACCGGCAATATAAGTGAATCTCCTTCCACGCAAGGAATACTCATGTAGCCCAATATCATCCAATATCTCATTAAATTCGTTGGTCGCCCCTTGGTGAAACTTAGAGTTCCTACGCTCCAAACGGTCCCTAACACAATTAAAATCCCCTGCGATTATCCACATCTCTTCGTCATTCAAAGCCAGGTTCTTCAACACTGCCCAAACCACCCGCTTATCGACTAGCTTCTGGGGACAATACACATTAACGAAAGACACCTTCTGACCATCATTTTTCAAGTAACCCGATACTCCTAGCACATACCTATGCTTAAACACAGACACCTTCATGAATATTTTAGGATCCCATAACGACAAAAGACCCCAGACCGCCCCACAGCGTCTACATGCTCGAACTCAAAATCACCCGCTCACCAAAAATTACCCATATTCACACCATCAATCGATTGGTACTGAGTTTCCTGGATCATAACACACCCGACCTCATTCGCCACCCTTAAGTTCCTTAGCCACGAACCCTTCGACAAAGACCCCAGCCCTCTTATATTCCAAGAAATGCAGTTCATGATGAAACCCCTTGAAAGCCTTCATTGTTTATCATCTTCCTAAGAGAGTCTTCAAACCCCTCAATGTTAGTAGCACCCAAAGCTTAACCCAACCCAACTGTTTCCTTAATCTCCTTATTCAACTCCAACCCAAAATTCTCCACTGACTCCCCATCGACCATACCACTACCATCGTTCCTATCTACCGCTAACTCTTCCTGAACCACCACATTCTCCACTACCACCGGTAGATCCTCTTGGACATTGAAAATAAGACGATCAATATCGTAAGGATCGTCACCATCCCGAGCCCTTTTCTTTGGTCTTTCAACTCCAGTCGGAGACGGAGATTTTTCAAAACGAGACTTCTTACGAAAACAACCACGCTTCTTTTTCTTGCTACCCAAAAACTCGCTTGCGTCCGGCATACTGAAACCCAACCCATCAACTTCCTCCAAATTACCTACAATGTTACTCACTTCTTGTGGTGGCATGCATTTTTCCATGATAGAATCTACCCCATGCACGCCATGCAACCTCTCCCCATCCTCCTTATCTCTAACCCTTGCCTCTTCCACCTCAGCCACATGAATAGAAGCAACCGTTTCTTCCTCTACCCGCTCAGCATTCACCAACTCGAATTCGTCATTAGCCTCGTCCACACCAATACAATCCGGCATCCATTCCCCGAGCTCTTCCTCCACTACCACTGTGAACGACTCATTCCTCCGATTTAATTTGCACAACTGGTTAACCGTTTTACCGATCTCACTAAGACACCAATCAACACATAAGTATAATCATCCGTATTCTCATCAATATTTGTTAACTGAACCACTCTACCGAACTTCGAGCCAACCATCTCTACCACCCTATCATCAAACAAGAACAAAGGAATACCGTAGAGTTTTAACCATGCAATACGATCCGGCGAAAACTTTTGTCCCTCCCATATCAACAACGACTCAAAAACAGGATTCCAAACTTCTTTAGTGCTCAAAAATTCCATCATGCATTCCTTGTCCTCAAACACCAGAACCACTGACAAACCGCCTACATACCGAATCTTCACCTCACCCAATCTTACTGAAATCAACCACCGTTTAAGAGCCGTCAATGCCTCCAGATTCCTCGTAACTCCAACTAACGCCCACCCCTTCCATAGAGCATTCCCAACAAACCCATCATCTACAACTATCTCCTCCAAAGGTTCATCATAGCTTTTACCCACCAGTGTATCCCTGAATGATCTTCCCTCAACATTGCTAGGGCCACTCTGATCGCCTACAACCACCGGCACATCGTCATCTACCTGAACCCTACTTGCATCAACCTTCTCCTTCATCGAACCCACTTCTTCTCTTCCTTCCTAGGCACCCTCTCCCCATCTACAAACCTAGCCAATACGATGAACAATTTGTACGAACCAATCCACACGTCCTTCATATCCCTCTCTAACTCCACAGGGTCTTTAACATTAACAAACGAAACAAAACCGAACCGTTTACCTAGCTTGTCGTACTTCCTTGCAATATACGTCCCTGAATACTCCCAAAACCTTTAAGAACACCATACAGATCAGCCGACGCACAGCCCTCTGGGAGGTTGGAAACGAAGAATTTTGTCACCACTGATCCCTTCTCCTTCGAACCCAAGTCATCATTACGTTTCTTTCCTCTCCTTGTTGGTGCATCATACCAAGTATCCTCCTTGTATCGATCCCGACCTGCCATACGATCTCCAGAAACCTGTACTCCTGTTGCCGCCGCCTCCGAGAAGTTCGGTAATAAAATAGTTTATTAGATAGATAAGGATTTGAGTTTTAGTATTGGTTTAGGAAAGCTTGTTTAGGTTTAGTATAAATAGATTGGTAGGTTTAATGTTTTATGTGTGGTTTTGATTATTTTAATAAACTTGACTTTGTGTCCAATATTGTTCTTCGTTTTTTATCGTGATCGATCCAAGTGGTTCCAACAATTGGTATCAGAGCTTGGTGAAGCTCAAGGACGTTTTGTAGATTCTGTGTGAATCAACCGGTAAGAACAAGAGACCAAGATCAAAATACGAAGATTGAGACGTATTGAGAAGAACTAATCGAAATCACCGAGTTTTCTGTGTGAAACAGTGAAGTCGTTTCTGTGTGAAGCCATAGGTTTGATCGAAGGGTTCTTAGTGAAGCCAAGAATAAGTGATCGGACTTCTTAGTGAAGCAGGAGAGGTGATCGGATTCTTAGTGAAGCCGTGAAAAGTTGATCGAAGACTTCTGGGTGAAGTTGTAAAGTGGTGATCGTGATTCTGGGTGAATCTAGAAAGTTGATTGAAGGTCTGTGTGACAAAGTTAAATAATTAAATTTGTGAGTCAATGCAAATTTGTTTTTGGTGGAGCAGACACTTTAAAGATTAATAATTAATTAAAGGAGGTGATAAAGTTGAATTTGGAAGGAAGTTGTTCTACTCTCACGTGAAGGAGAAGAAGCAAATAGCCATTGGGAAAAATAAAAAGAACAGAAAATAAGCATTATTATTTATTATTGTTATAAGCATCATTATTGTTATTAGCGTTGTTTTGTTTTGAAAAACCAAAAGTCTTTTTCTGTGTGAATAAGACAAGTGTGGTGTGATTCAAGATGGCCGAAGGTGGTGCATATGCGGGTGCGATCGTACAAGCGAGTCATCAAGGTAACATTCCGTTACAATGTCCTAAGTTGACGAGTACGAATTATACGAGTTGGTCAATCATGGTGGAGTCTATCCTACAAGCATATGGGTTGTGGGAAGCGATTGATCCGGTGACGGGAGGAGCGGTAGAGGATAAGAAGAATTTAATGGCGAGGGCGTTTGTGTTTCAAACATTACCTGAAGACGTGTTACTTCAATTGGCTAGGTATAAGGATGCAAAGGATGTATGGGAAGCGCTTCGTGTGCGGTATTTGGGAGCCGAGAGAGTTCAAAAGGCAAGGCTACAAACTCTTAGAACCGAACTTGAGATGTTGAAGATGAAAGAAAGTGAATCGATTGATGAGTTCTCAGGCAAACTTAGTGGAATTGCTACAAAGTTTAAGAGTCTTGGGTCTAGCTTAGAAGATGAAGTGGTGATGAGAAAATTGTTAAATTTGGTCCCAAAGAAATTCTTGCAAATTGTTGCTTCGATTGAGCAATATTCGGAGATAGAAAATATGTCTCTTGAGGAAGCCGTGGGGAGATTGAAAGCCTATGAAGAGAGGATTAAAGATCATGATGAGAAAGATGATGATCAAAGTAAGTTGTTGCTTACAAAGGAAGAGTGGCAGGAAAGGTCAAAACAGGGCGAGTTTGATCAAAACCGAGGTGGATATGGAAGAGGTCGAGGTCAAGGAAGAGGTCGTGGTAATAGTAGAGGACGAGGAGGCCGATTCCAATCCAATGAAGATCGAAAGGATAAAGATATACATAGAGATAAGATACATATTAAGTGTTACAATTGCCAAGAGTATGGTCACTATGCGTGGGAGTGCCCTAAGCAAGAACCAGAGGATGAAGTGGCTCAATTTGCTCGAGTTGATGAGCCGGTACCGTTGATGTAAGGAACAAGCGGGCGCAAACTAGGATTAAGGGGGTGAATGTTGGTTTAATCCTAGGTTTGGGTGAAAAGCGAAAGGAGTTAAAAGTTGAAGGGTCGTTATGATAATTCTTAGTGAATTAAATTAGAGATAAATGTTAGTTTAATTAAATAATTTTAGTTTATTAGATAGATAAGGATTTGAGTTTTAGTATTGGTTTAGGAAAGCTTGTTTAGGTTTAGTATAAATAGATTGGTAGGGTTAATGTTTTATGTGTGGTTTTGATTATTTTAATAAACTTGACTTTGTGTCCAATATTGTTCTTCGTTTTTTATCGTGATCGATCCAAGTGGTTCCAACATCCTCATCCTTTCCATTCGATCACCAAGGCTATCTTTGAACGAGTACCCCGCCTTCGTAGGATTATATTTTAACATTCTCCCTTCTCGTGGTTTCTCCTCATCCCCTTGAACCTTCTTGTCGACATGAATCTTATTATCCTCATCATATTTAGCGAGGTTTATTTGCAATTGGTTCTCACCTATTCTAACATTACCCATGCTTGTTTCCAGAGATTTAGTATCACTAACTTGTTTAAAGCTAGCAAACTAAACCTCCTCCCTTCTATATCCCTTTTATTTTCTATGAATACCCTTAATACATTCCCAAAAGTCTTTAGAGCCTCACCCATGTCAGTTCCGCTGCATCTTTCCGGTAGATTGCCACGTGAATTTTGTAGATCTCTTCTTATCTTCGTGATTCCCGCCATCTTTCCCGTGAATGGTCGCCCATCATTTTCTTAAAATCATTCAACTTTTTTAGATTGATTTACTCCACCCGATAGCTGACTATGTCTATGGGAAGTGTGGATGATTGAAACTGCATTTATTCTTTTAAGGAGAACCCATAAGGGAAGGTACCTAAACTTTGTCTTCTTTATTTGGTTGTGCCCCACTTGTTGCATGTGTTTTGTTTTCACATGTTGTCTTAGATTAACCTAGACATATGGATTATAACTTTTTGCAACTATGCTTTTTTTTTTAATTTAAACCTATGTATGCTCACCAACTATTTTTATTTGACCCCCACATTTTATTTTAAACATGTTTCAGGTAATAACATTTGAAGTTTTGCTTTGGATTTATCATATAAAAGCTTGGACTTAGTTTAATAATATGTTTAGTTTCATGTCAAAGACAATATATTTTAATAGTTGATCATGAGCTTTTGAACAATCATCATACATGGCGCCTCAAAGTTTCCACATCGGTTGATGTATTACACCTGAAAATCGATTTTTTACAGTGTTGCATTGTAGCCACTCACACGACACTTGCGACTGTCACAAGAAACCATGCGACAAGTGCCATGTATCATGAATAATTGAAAAACAACATAATTAATGTCTCCACTTGCAGCCCAAGTGTCGCACAGAGTGTCGCAAAGTGAAGGTCTAGTCTCGCTGACATGGAGATTCACCCAGTTTAGTCTAATTTTACCTTAAATCTCAACATTTTACTCCCAAAACGTTCGTATAACTCCCATAAGAAATATCCATGGTTTTCTAATCTCTAAAAACACGTAAAAATCCAACCTTTGGGCCTAAACCCTACTTTTACCCCGAAACACCAAAAGTAAAAATTTCACATATTTAGAGTTAACTACACAGATAGTCCCTAAGTTTAACAGATAGTCCCTAACTACACAGATAGTCCCTAAGTTTATAGAAAGTAACATATTAGAATACTAACTTATTTTTTAATATGTTAAGGGTTTGTGGTTTCACTTTTGTAACAAGTTGAATTACTAAGGCCAACACCGTTAAGTTTTTTTAGTTAAGTGTTGATAAAATGACTAAAAAATTTGTAAGTAACTCTGTTTGATTATAAGGAAAAAAATTGCAATTTATTGAAAACGGAATAATCTTTTATTATTACTAAAACTTAAAAATTTTATATTATATCAATATACTACATTAAATAATTATACTGTATACATTTTAATATATATATATATATATATATATATATATTATAAAACAATACTTTTATCCAAATTACCACATGTTGAATGTGCCAAATGTGGTTTATAAAAAATGCTCGTGCCGGATGTGATTTATACTAAAGTATTGTGTTATTCCTATTATAAGGTATTATTTTATAAAACATACTAGGTTAGAGACCCGGGTGCACACCCGGTACATCCTCAAGTCAAATATGAAAGTTATTTTATAAAGATTAGAATATACAAGTTCTAATTACGTATTACAAATTCCTATGAATTTTGGTTACTTGGAAAATATTATAAAAAAGTTTAATGTTACCCAATAAATGATATACGATTTATCAATGTTTGATTTGACGTTATCAAAAAACAAATAATGTAATGAAGACGCAGTCATTATATTTAAGCGACATTAAAATGAAGATGAAAATTCTGAGTAAATAAATATAGTTTAACAAAAAAAATATAACAAAAAATGATTAAGGTCTTTGTTTTATAGTGAAGGAAAAGCTGAATCAATTGGCAACATTTTAGGAAGATAAATACAAAAACGATCCAGAATAGAAAAGATGTTTTATGTAATACACGTTTGATTTAGGGTTTAGATTCCCTAAATCTCAAATTTTATAATCGATAAATGATGATAGTGTATAACATGCGGCGCAAGATTTATGAAATTACTTGATGTCGATTATAGAGGTTTGGTTTGGAGTTTAGAGTTGAATGAGAATGAGAAAGAGGGTGCCGTCGTAAATTAGAATGAGAAATATCATAGAAACAGAGTTTTTATATGCGTGTAAGAATAAATATGGCTGGGAAAAAAACGCCATCCATGGGACTCGAACCCACGACCACGTTCGGTCAACTAATTGAGCTAGAACGATTTTCAAGCAAGCATATAAGAAAAACGGTGGCGGACACATAACTCGTACACAATGTATAAGAAAGTTGGTGCCCAGATTCAAACCTAAGATCTTAAACATACAAAAACATTTGCCTACCACAAAGAATATGTAGTTACAATTAAACCTGAAAATGCACATATAAAAAAAAAACGGGACAACTGATTTTACCGAAATTGTAGTTCAAACTCCACAGTACGGATAAGAAAATTAAAACTTCAACCTCTACATGCATCTAATATTACTCTATCTTGCTTATCAACCTTAAACAGATTCCAATATCATTTTATGAAAACACAAATCGAATAAAACAAAAGTGTTCAACCAAACTACGATAACCAAAAATTGTGAACCCTTCGCTTTCAAAATCTAAAACATACAATAAGTTTCGAACCCTTCACTTCCAAAATCGAAAACTACAATAACCATAAATGTTGACTAATATCAGACCAAATCAGGTACCTTGACACCCGAATAGAACAATGAATGTTGTTAAGTATATCATTTTTGTTATTAAAACAAATAGACATCTATTGGGTCTTTTTTTTTATCGAAACAAATAGGCAAACAAATTTATGGTCTCTTTGCTATCTTCCCTCAACGGCCAACATATAGGCAAACCTGTGTTTACATGAATCGCGAGCGACGCGAAATGGAACAAAACGATCAGTGATGTGTTCACAGTAAACCGAGGCTGGTTTTGGTGGGTTTTCGTGAATGCTCAATTTAGATTTCTTCTTTGCTAACATAGATTAAGCATTCGTCTGCACTAATTGAGGCCGGTACAATTGCAAACAATGAATAAATGTTAAAATAACATTAATATATTGTTTAATTGTGTAAGCCAAAGTTGCAGTTACAAACATGAACAATGAATATATGGTAAACTAACATTAAAACTTGGTTAAAGATGCAAATTAGTAGTTCTCAATTCGATTTGGAAAAAACAATGGCCAAATTGATGATATCACAGTTACTACTACATCCTATCATTATTTCCAGATCATGCTTCCTCTATACTGCCTCTTCATTTTTATCATTTGTTAAAAGAAACAACATTCTTAGTGATTTGCTACAATCTTCAATTCAACGGCCTCTCATTTTTTTTCTTTCTAAAAGTGATCTTCTTTAGCATTGAAAATTGAACTAAGCATTGATACTTCATCATATAGGTAATCCATATCATCCACTAATTGACCCATAATAATAATTCCACATTTCAGTGACTATATGTTGTATAGCTTAAATCAAATTCATTCTTATGGATCAATCGGTGACGAAAATGGTTAATTCGTCTGATGACTCTGATCGGCCTCATGATTTCCTGGCTTTATGATGACAAATTGGGTTGAAGTCAGTGTGGAGTACTTGGGGCAAAATGTGTATGGGTCAAAATGGGTTGAAGTCAGTGTGGAGTACTTGGGGCAAAAGGGGTCGACTAAAAAAGAAACACAAGCGACTATTAACCATCTAACTAACTATCAATCTGCCAAGCCCAATTCTTATTTTTTTCTAGAGTTTTGAAAGCATTTTCCTTGACTATTGGAGTAAAGTATCATTCTTAAACCATACAGTGAAGAAAATGGATATAAAACTAACGATTTGCAAGAAAATTTACCTTTTCCTACTCTCCTACATGTCACGAAATTTCATACCTGGCAACAAAGTTTGATAACAACCATCAGAGTAAAGAAATTTCAAGGTTCATATAGACAAACATTAACAGTCATTAGATGAGTTAAAGCAACCACCTCTAAATCAAGTCATTATTACAAACAAACCTTATACCATGGATGTGCCTTCATCTTTTAGGTTCACAAGCTATACAACTTTAAACTAATCAACGTTTTTTGACAGTATTATGTTCTTGTGTAATATTGAATTTAAGCCAAACTTCTTTACCAATCAAGCTATTTTGTATGATTCTCATGCCCATGCAAAAGTTTCACTAGCATTCGATTATATAGTTATTCTCAGTACTTGTCCATTCAGCTGCCTTCACATGTCACCGACTACATTAAATAATTATACTCTATACATTTTAATATATATATATATATATATATTATAAAACAATACTTTTATCCAAATAACCACATGCTGAATGTGCCAAATGTGGTTTATAAAAAAATGCTCGTGCCGGATGTGGTTTATACTAAAGTATTGTGTTATTCCTATTATAAGGTATTGTTTTATAAAACATATTATTAATTATTAATATCATTTTAATGGGGTTATCATTATTAATATCATTTTAATGGGGGTTATCATTAAAACTGACTAAAATGCCCATTAAAAGGGTTTACTGTTTTATAAAACATATTAAAATTATTAAAAAATATTGTTTTCATAAAACAAAACTTAAAAATTTTAAATTATTATAAATATATATTAACAATATCATTAAAAGTATTATTGCTCGTGCCATATTCGGCGTTTGATCAGGCTTTTAGGTGGTGGTGCTTGATGGTGGAGGTGGTTTAGATTTGCAAAATAGTTGCTACATCTAAACATAACCACCATGTTAAATATAGATAAAGATTGGCAGCAATGGTGATGGATATGAGAATTGACGTGGTGCTTGATAGCAGATACGAATTAAGCTTATCGGTAAAAAGTACATGTTAAAATGTATAGTGTATAATTATTTAATTTAGTAGATTTTTATAATTTAAAAATTTTAAGTTTTAATAATGTTAATAGATAATTCTCATTTTAATAAATTGCAAATATTATCCTTGTAATAAAATAGAATTAATTACAAGATTTGATCCTCTAGCTATTAATGGGCGTTTTAGTCAATTTTAAAAATTTAACTAGAAAAACCAACGAAGTTAGCCTTAGTACCTCAACATGCTACCAAACTGAAACCATAAATACCTAACATTTAAAAAAATAAGTTAGTATTATAAGATGTTACTCTCTATAAACCGTAAGGATTATCTGTGTTTTTTACTCACATATTTATGGTTGAATCTTACTAGTAACTTGGAGAAAATGTTATTGTGATCATTAGGGATTGCTGAGCAACAAAGTCCATGTTTCAAATCTTCAAAATCTTGATCTCGATCCAAAAGTCAGTATTTAAGCCTAAAATACTTTCTTTTTTGGGCTTTAACCCACAATTAGCCCACTAACCTAACTTCAAAGCCATATCGATACAATTGCCGGGGCATAGCTAAGGGCTGTTTGGTAGCCTCTTATTGACCATTCAGAGGCTATCTCTTAATGGTCCATAACCTCTGAATGATTAAGCGGTAATTAAGTCTAAATGGTTAAGAGGCAACCATTAAGATGTTACCTCTTACCATTCATATCTAAGATTACATCTTAACCATTAAAAGACTATGAACCATTCAGATGTAGCCTCTTAATAACCATTCAGAGACTACCAAACAGCCCCTAAGAAAGCGATTTTCTGTTATTCCACCTTCCACCAAATTTATCTCCACATTAGAGAACTCCTTCCATAGGCACGCTACTTCTTCAGAGCATATGACCTTCGTGTTAGATAGGTCTTTTACAGATGGTGGCAGCTCATCTAATAATCCTTTTAAACCAGTCATGTAAATCGTTCTTAGACCACCTAAACTTCCCATCTTTTCTGGCAACATGGTCAACTCTGAACAATCTGAAATATCGAGGATGCTTAGATTTTGAAGCTTTGTGATTGATTCAGGAAGCCTTTCCAGCAGTATACAGCCATAAAGAATAAGTGATTCCAAACTAGTCAGCTTACCTAATTCCTCAGAAATTTCACATAAGGCGGAGCAATATGTGATGCTTAGCTTCTTAAGGTAGACACTGCTGCACAATATTTGTGGGTATAGCTGCAAAGCGAGACATCCATCTAGCTATCTCAATTTCAACTAGTCATGGCCAATCATTGAGATTGTCAATGCTGAGACCCTTAAAAGCCGTTTGCATTTTGCACCTTATGAAGGATATTTTCTGCCTAAACCCTAAACCCAAGTTTACCAGTTCCAAAGTGGATCTACTAAATGATGATATTTTAACTTGCTCAAGCCTAATCCTTGTTAGATTGGAAAAACAGCCAACAAGGTGGAAGTCTTCAAGTTTGGTGCGGTGAGAAGCATAGCATGTGACATTTAATATCTTCAGTTTTTGCATGTCCTTCAAGAAGGAAGGTAAAGTGTAAGTCTCTGACCTCAAGTTCAACACCAAAACCTCAACTTCAGGGACTCTCATGTTGCACCATCTCGAGGAGAACGACTCTCCTGCATGCAACATTTTAATCAAACAATATGAAACTAAATGCAAACTTTTAAAAAAATGTAACAACATTTTGGTCTGATTTTATTGTAAGAGACAAGTTTCTTTTCGCCAAAGAATAAATATTGGTTGACCAAGGATGGTAATTAGTAATTTACACCTAACTAGCCCATCAATAATACCCCAACGTTATACCATCCAGAAATAAATATTGAACAGTTTCGGTGAGCATATGATCCACTTCTCATATTAAACATCATTGGAGGAAAAAAAAACCTGTAGATATAGATAATATGCGTGCTTGCATAGGTTCTTGCGTTTCTTCAACTAATGCAATTTGGTGTTTACCTTGAACATTCGTAACTAGCAGACCATTTTCTTCGCTTATAATCAATCTTCGCCTCTTTGCAACAGGTAGTTTGCTACTCAAGATAATAGCAAGCTGCCTCAGTAAATCATGTTGTGTGACAAACTGATCCGTACAATAGTTGACCGTTGCATATGTCTCTTCCCTGGGAGTATAAAAGGCCCAAGTGAGTCAAAATTTTACAAGTGTTTATAATATTTACAACCTACTAGATGGCTTTATACATAAATTAGTTATTTGCAAAAAGGAAAGGATAATAATGTTGGACAATGGTCAATCTGACCTCACCCGAGCCATTTTGACCCGTAAGCCCGTTCTGTAAATATTGTCACCCCTAGTAAAAATTAAATTGATGGTGTGTCCCCAGATTGGGCTCAACATCCATCCATTCTACAACAATACTAATAATATGGCCTTAGGATTCCTTGTAACCGGTTATCTATATGTTGCAGCTAAAATCCTGGGTTTGGGTCACTATATATCGTCCAATCCAATAACAAGACCCAACCCGCCCAATCATTGCAGCAACACGGTTCAATGTGAACACACAAATTGAAGTGTACCCTAACTACATCAAAGTAATAGGGAAAATGAAATTACCCCTCGGACATAAAATTGACAAGATTTCTATAAGATAGTTCACAAATCTTTGCCAATGTATCAATGCCCTCGTCATCATGATTGTACAAGTGCACCCACAGATCTAAGAGTGCATTAGCCGGGATGCTTTGATCTTCTAGGAATAACCCAAAGTCCAAATAACATTGTTTGAATTCGTCTTCTAAGGCCTCAAAGCTTCTTTCAAGGCGTTCAAGTACTTTCTGGTTTAGATCTAGAATTGAGTGACCTTGAGACAATGATTTTAGCATAGATTTCCAGGCCACCTTATTTTTCTCATTCAAGGAACCGCCAACTACAGAAAGCGTAAGCGGGTGATTCTTACAACATTTAACCATCTACAATAAAGGGTTACGAACAAAAATTAGTCCAAACGACCAACAATAAGGATAAAAATCATATATTCATTTGTGAAACACTAACCTGATCCACAAGATTCTCATCAATAGTAGGAACAGGTCTCGCAGAGTTGCGAAAGAGAATCTTTGCATGCTCGTCGCTTAATGGATCAAATTTGAAGACATCGTACTTGGGAAATATCATTCTAGAAGTGACCAGAAGGTTGTATCCTTTGATATCAAATTCAAAGTTTCCGATATATGATTCATGCCATACATCATCTAAAACAAGAAGTATGGGTCCTGAAAGTTTCTCACTCAAAAAGCTCTCTAACTTGTTCTTTGCATCTTCACTGCCTTGAAACATAACTTGCTGGTCAAAGGAATTTGGATTGAAGAAATCATTGACACTTACTAAGAAATCTGGTGTTTGTGAAACGGTTACAAAGAAAACATTGCCCCCAAAATTGTCTGTCAAAAGCAAGAGATGTTAGTACATACTAAGGTATCACACATAATGAAACAAATAATTATATGAGTAAGAGAAATCACACATAATGAAATACTGTACCTTGAATTTGAGGATCATTGCATAGCATTTTAACGAGAGTTGTCTTCCCAGATCCACCCGCAGCAGAAACAACCACCACCTTACCAACACCACAACTGTCGTTAATATCAGAAAACACAAATAATATTAAAAAGAAAATACAAACAATATTAAACGCACACAAATAATATTAAAAAAATTACAAATAATATTAAAAACACACAAATAATATATAAAAAACACAAATAATAATAATTTTCATCTTCGCTTTCGTCATACTCGTCTTCATCTTCTTCTTCATCTTCGTTTTCATCTTCGTCCTCTTCGCTTTCACCTTCGTTTGGAATACACCGAACCGACCAAGCATGTTGGACCATATCCGCCGCTAACGCGTAATGTACATCACGGTCACGAAGTTCATGTGCGTTGAGTATTCTTTCTTCCATTGTCGCTTGCGGTTGATCCTGAATAGCTTCCGGTACATAATTTTGACATATCGCTTTACCTTCATCTTCTAATATCATATTATGCATCATTATACATGCATACATAGCATCTCGCATCTTGTCTTTGGTCCATGCACGACAAGGATTTCGTATGTAATGTCAACGCTGTTGAAGAACCCCAATGCATCTCTCTATATCCTTTCGCGCGCCTCTTGAACATTCTTAAAGTGTGCCCTTTTTTCATCGTACGGATTACTGAATGTCTTCACGATAATGGAATACTTTGGATTTATTCCGTCAGCCAAATAGTATCCGTGCGGGTAGTAGTTTCCATTAGCATAAAACACGCCTTTGCTACTCCGCCGGAAATGAAATCCTCAACAACAGGAGACTGCTAAAAAACGTTTAAGTCGTTGCATGAACCCGAAACACCAAAATAGGCCGACCAAACCCAAAGATCGACTGACGCCACCACTTGAAGAATAACCGACGGTCCTTTTTTGTCACCACGTGTATTTTGACCTCGCCAAACGGTTGCGTAATTATACCACCGCCAATGACGACAATCGATGTTAGCAATCATTCCTGGTAACCCATGTTCATTCGTATGCACCTCGTAAATTTCTTGTAAGTCGTACCAAGTAGGCATTCTAAGATAACGGGCTCCGTACAACTGTACTATTCCTAAAAAAGAGATACAAATATATATATATATGTGTGTGTGTTTGTGTGCGTGTGTGTTAGATTAAATATAAAAAAGGTAAATGAATTTACTTTAAAAAAAGTGATGTACCTTGGCAAAAATACTCCAAAGAATCGTGTGTTGTTTTTTTCGGCCATTTTTAAATACATGTCATTGATATTTGTCGTGTTACCGTATGCGAGCATATGCAGTGCCGAGGTACACTTTTGAATAGCGCTAAATCCCATCACCCCTAGCATCCGATTTTTGTTGAAAGTAAGGAAACGCGTTTTTCAAGTCTCCGGTAATACGTAGAAATAAACGTTTGCTCATCCGGAAACGACTTCTAAACATTTTTGGGTTGGGGTAGGTCGGGTTTTCATCAAAGTAATCCTTCATCAAACGAGCATTTGCCGATTCACGATCTCGTTCGTAATATTGTCTAGACAGTTTTGGACGTGTAGGTGCACTAGTTTGTTCCATATATCTCGACGCAAGCGAAAGTGCACTCGTAACCGCATCTTGCTCCAACTCTTCGTCTGTCGACTCACCCTCATCGCCTAGAAACTCTTTGTAATATTCCCTGCAACGGATGATGACGCGGGGGACCCATTTTTTTTAAAATATTGGTGTGTTTTGTATGTGGTGTGTGTTGTGTTTTTTGTATATGGTTTGTGTTGTGGTTTATATATATATTTAAACAAAGGCCAATATGACCTTTGCTTTAAAAAAAAAGGGTTGACCGTTAGAAAATGAACGTTGGAGGATGCTAGGTGTCAAGATGTAATTGGTTTCTGGTTGTGATGCACAGCGCTATAAACACAACGCTTTGGAGGTATTTTTGAAAGATGACGCCCCCATGTAATGGTGTTGGGGGCGTTATCTTTGATTTCACGCTCGAGATCACGCTGCAGTACACATAATCTTATGTATGTATGATATATGTACGGAAACGTGCACTATGAATTTTATAATCTTTATAAATATCACCATAAAGCTTTAATTGATTTCACAAAATTTCAATGCTGGTTTTATTTTTTTTTTTATTTGGCCACAATACTTAGCAATCATTTATTTATATTTGTGAGATTTTCAACAAAACAGTTAATGAAAAAGTTTACATGTTAAACACTTTATTTTATTATTATTTTTTTTTAAGTTAAACCTTGAAAAAGTTTACTGATTTTGAATTAAAACGATACATTTACATGAGTTTTCATATTTTTTTATCACATAAGAAACATATTGTGTAAAGTTATAAAGGTATAACGATAGTGCAATGAAGTACAGTTAACAAAAATTCTATCTTATAGGCCACTTAATCAGTTAATCCATTTTATTTTATTTATTTAAGCAAAGTTAATACAATCTTTACTTTTGGCTAAAACAATGTCATTTGTTTTGGTAAAGCATTCTTCGACTGTTGGTTCTTTTTTTTTTTTTTTTGAAGATTATAGTTAAGAATAATAGTGAATATTAGGAACATAATGGATACGAACGAATTTGTTTTCGGCATTTTGTTCGTCGTTAGAGATAGTTTTTATGGGTCAATCCTACAGATATGATGCTTCATATCTATGTTATAGAAATTCTTGCATTCATATATTAAAGTTACTATTCTCTCTTCTCACATCATGGATATGTTCGCCAAGTTTAATGCAAGAATATCTTTATTAATGGAAACTAAGTAGCCCAATTATCTTAAGCAATATTTAAGTGATAGATATGAGAAAATGACGGTAATTGAAAGGTATAAATTTTTCGGAAGGTGAAGCCGATATTACTCATTTGTTTTATGCGGATGATGCTCTAATTTTGGGAGAGTGGTCTCGTGAGAACTTACAGAGCACCGCCAGGATCCTACGTGTTTTTTTATCTATGCTCGGGTCTTCGGATTAACTTACACAAGTCAAATCTGTTTGGGGTTGGGACGACAGACTTAGAGGTGGATAATATGATGGCGGTTTTGGGTTGTAAAAGATGGGATGTTCCTTTCAATTACTTAGGGATAAAAGTGGGTGCAAATATGTCTCGCATAAGTAATTGGAATATGGTGATTGATGTTATCAAGGCTCGACTTGCTTCTTGGAAGGCAAAGACATTGTCAATAGGGGGGCGCTTAATCCTTATCAAATCGGTTCTTGAAAACTTACCGATTTACTATTTTTCTCTCTATAAAGCTTTGGTAGCGGTGATTGATAATATAGAAGCGATCATGAGGCGTTTTTTGTGGGCAGGCTCAAATGAAGAAAAAAAGATCCCATGCGTGGCGTGGGATATCATAACTAGGCCAAAACAAGTGGGTGGCTTAGGAGTGAATAAATTACAAGATGTCAACGATGCTCTTCTTCTCAAGTGGGCTTGGCGATTTAAAAGGGATGGAAATTGTTTGTGGAAAAAAGTAGTGGTGGGATGTCATGGAACAAGTCGGCCGTGGTATATGTTACCATGTAGTTCTTCGGCGAGTGGGTGTTGGAAACGTATTGTCAAAATAGGCGAAAAAAATTGACAAACGGTCGGGATCTTTATAGTTACTTTCTTGGCATAGTCGGAGATGGGTCATCAATTCATTTTTGGGGAGATAAGTGGCTTCGAGATGAACCGTTGAGACTAGCCTATCCGTCGTTGTTTCAATTGGAAAAAAAGAAGTGGGCTTTGGTAAAGGATCGGTTGAAAGAAGCAAATGGCTTTAAATATTTAACATGGGAATGGAGGAGGAGCCCTGCTACATCTCAGGAGGTCTCGGAACTCTTTCGTCTTTTGGAGGAGATCTATGATTATCATTGGAATACAGGGCCGGATAAATGGAATTAGATGGGTGCCACCGATGGAGTATTTACAGTTAACAAGGCAAAGAAACTTATCTCAACAAGTTCGTTAACGGCTAATAAGTTGTCGATAAAATGGAAGGGTCGGACACCATTGAAATGCAAAATTATGGTGTGGCGAACTGAACTTAATAGATTGCCAACAAAGACGGAACTTATCAAACGGGGGATCGCCTTAGATGATGATGCATGCGCCTTGTGCAAAGATGAAGCTGAAACTGTTTTGCACTTGTTCACGGGTTGCATCTTTTCGACCGAAATTTGGGCTAGGTTGTCTTCGTGGTGTCGATTAAGCCCTATTTTTGCATTTGAAGTCAAGGATTTATTGAAGGTGCCGGATACTCAACCAATGACGAAACAAGATAAGCATGTCCTAAGAGGAATCATTTACACTACAATATGGGCTCTTTGGAATGAACGCAACGATCGGATTTTCAAGGGTAAGTCTCGTAGAGCCATCGAAGTGATGGAAAATATTAAGTCGACGTCGTATTTTTGGTTTCGTCATAGATCTAGATTGAAAGGTATTAATTGGATTGATTGGTGTAATTATCCGTTGAACGTGATGTAATTCGTTTTTTGCCCGGGGGTCCTTGTTTTGAGGACCGCTTGTGGTTGTTTTGAATGAAATTTAACTTTCAAAAAAAAAAAAAAGTGTAAACATATTATAGAATTCAAATGATTTACTTTCCTTACGCAAATCCGCTTCTGGTTTCTGTACAAAAACATGGAAATGGTCAAACATTTTCACAATGTCTAATTCTTTCCAAACATTTTCTTTTTTATCTTGCTCCATCTATTATCACACTTTAAAACTTATTTCGACACCACACCATACTTATTGACTCACATAGTCACATAAGATGTGTCGGTACAACCCATATAGTCAACTACAGAAAGCGTAAGCGGGTGATTCTTACAACATTTAACCATCTACAATAAAGGGTTACGAATAAAAATTAGTCCAAAAGACCAACAATATGGATAAAAGTCATATATTCATTTGTGAAACACTAACCTGATCCACAAGATTCTCATCAATAGTAGGAATAGGTCTCGCAGAGTTGCGAAAGAGAATCTTTGCATGCTCGTCACTTAATGGATCAAATTTGAAGACATCGTACTTGGGAAATATCATTCTAGAAGTGGCCAGAAGTTTGTATCCTTTGATATCAAATTCAAAGTTTTCAATATATGATTCATCCCATACATCATCTAAGACTACAAGTATAGGACCTGATACTTTCTCACGGAAAAAGTTCTCCAACTTGTTCTTTGCATCTTCAATGCCTTGAAATTTAACTTGCCGATCAAAGCGATTTGGATTAAAGAGGTCATTGACACTTGCAATGAAATCGGGTGTTTCTGAAACCGTCACAAAGAAAACATTCCCCTGAAAATTATCTGACAAAAAGTAAGAGATGTTATTAGATAGCTAGCCAAACATACTATAATTAGTTGAACCGTCAACTACTGAAATAATGTATTATATGAATATGATTGCAAGTATCATGGGCTACCTTGAATTTGAGAATCATTGCCTAGCATTTTGACAAGAGTAGTCTTCCCAGATCCGCCAGCAGCCGATACAACAACCACTTTGCAAACATCAGAGTCCATTGAACTCCCATCATCCTGAATATTAATATCAGAAAGAATTTTAGCTTTGAGATTTTTCAGCGGCTCGTCAAACCCCACAATGCCTCTAGGAACTGGTGGAACCGGCCAACCCAGTTTTTTTCTGTTGTCACTGGTTCCACTATCCAACGCCTGCCCCAAATGTCTTACATCCAAAGCTAAACTAGTTATTCTTTCACCCACATGATTCACTTCTTCCAGCGTCGTCTTGATGTCCCGACACTGAACAGCCTGAACCTCAATCTGAAAGAATCGTAACAACTTTTGGTTCACATCTTTAAGCCTCAGCGAATGAGTGAACCTTTTGATGAAATTCCACTTGATTTTCAAGCATTTATATACAAGTTTTTCCGCGTCTTGAATTTCATGTACGAACATGTCCTGCTCTAGCTTAGTAGCGTCTAGCTTCCGGTTACGGGTTTGTATCTCAACAATGATTGGTGATATTCTGTCTAAGGTGTTCTTGAGTTGGGCCAGTTGTGGTTTGAAATCGGCTGTAGTTCGTATGACACTTATTACTGCATCAGATAGCTTAGAAATGGGTTCCGAAAAGGGATCCATTGCCACTTGTTGAATATTTAAGTCTTGAAAAACAGGGCTAGTCTGCAGATACTATAATGAAAAAAGAAACATAAATATCTAACTCGATTTTAAGCAAAAAAAGAAAAACAATTTATTAATAAAGCGATGGATTTGATTATGTGAGGTTAAACTCTTGATCTCAAACAAAAAGGTTAAGAAATTAACAACAAACACCTACGCTGTAATAAGATTCTTGAAAAAAAAAATTAACTTTTTTTTTGTTTATTGAAGACTACAAAGATCTTGATATTTATAAACTAAAGAGATTAACAAGAAACACCTACACTGATCTCAGTAAATTCACTAAACGAATCACTAAACACCTACCTCTGATGCTGCTGTAATGGGCAGATGGGCAGGGGGAGACTAAACAACCACTTTAAATCCGGTAATGGACAACAAATATATATATTTTTTTAAAAAGAGGCCGGTGCCTCCAAACATACTCCGTACATGGTTAGTTAAATATTGTGTTGCTTTAGCACTAAGGGCGACGACATTTGGTTAAAAAAAGTTATTGATTTATGATTTTTTTAAAACGAGTTTTTATAAGTGTATGATTTAACTATGTTATTTTGTAAAAACTAAAAAGTGTATGATTTAACTATTCAAGTAAAATGACCAAAAATATGTTTTTATCACATATATTACAGCATCAGATAACTTAGAAATGGGTTCTGAAAAGAGATCCATAGCCTTCTTGTGGCAGATAGCGTATAGAAATTGATGCTTCAAAGGCAGAAATTATATGGATGAATTTGATTATGTGAAGCTTTAAAAAAACAGGGCTGGTCTACTGTCGGCAGATACTTTAGTAAAACGACGATTTATTGAAAAAAAGTTGATTTATTGAAAAAAAGTTGATTTATTAAAGAAGTGATGGAGACGGCCACATTAGGAAAATCTTATCTTGTAGGATTTTGCATCGATGATTAGTGATCATGGCATGATTAAAGGCTATCAACGTAAATTATTCCAAAATATTATGTTACTAGGGTGGGTGAAGTGGTCATCGCACTATCACACTCTATCACTTTATCACTTTATGTCACCTCATTCAATCACATTTTATCACTATACTTACAGAGTGCTCATCACACCCATCACTAAACGTTTTTTTAAATAAACTATAAATTTTAATAAACTTAAACAAACACTTTATAAATTTAAATAAAAAAATACAATCAAATTTAAAAAACATAAAAACAAAAAACTAAAAGTTAATCATCCAACGTCACTTCTCACAAATTTCACGTTTTCGTTCGATGAGAATCGACTTATTTGGTTCTTCGGCGTCTTCATGATTCTCCTTCGAAACCTTCAAATCTTTATTTTTTTCAACTTCAGACTAATCTTTCATGAAAGTGTTTTCTCTTTTTATTTTCAAGTCCGCCAACAACTTGCATCGTTCTCGATTCTCCTCTATTTCCACCAACTTCGCCTACTTGTATTCGGTCATCTCATCCACCCAAACCGCTTTCCCTTTGCCACTTGACGACTCAAAAATTTTCCTTCGAGTCACGGTTTTCGTCGGTGTTTTGTCGTTAGTGGGTCGAGAAATTCTTCATTCAAATTGGTATTAGGAATGTTGCTTAACAAACCATATGTTGAAGGTGTACAATTTCCCAAATCGAATGTTTTAGATCATTTTTGAGAATGACCATCCCTTCCCCTTCCCCTTCCTGTTGGCCCATGTTCAGTCAACACTGGAATGTCAACGGGAACCTACTTGGAATGAACTGTTGCAACTTCCCAAGTATCCAAAAAAAGTAAAGCCACTTTTTTTGTAGAGTTTTTGGTAATCGCCGAGGGCCGCACGTATGATTTCCACATCACTCAATCCAATTGGCCAAATACATTTCTATTTTAAAAAAATACGAATTAAACAATTCATACAAAAACTGGTAACAATGTAAAAAATATAAAGTAAAAATTTCATAAAGAATTGTAACAAAGTAAAAATATATATAAACGATTAATAATATACCTGTGCAACGTAGAGGCCATTGAATTGACTTAAGTTTTTTATTTAAATCGGTCTATTTACTGGATATTTGATTTATGCGTCGTGTGGTTCCACCGTTAAGTTGTGAAATGTGGCCCATGACTCGGTTCCAAAATGTGTCTCTTGGTTGTTGATTTCCGACGTGTTTGTTCTCAGAAATATGTAAAAACGACTTTGTCAAGGCCAACTCCTTTTCTTACTACTAAGAAGTACTTTTTTTGGGCGCCGTGTTTGTCGGTTTAATTTTAATTTTTTTTCACAGCATGGTGGGGCTTGCACTTGTATCTCCTCTTCTTCTTCTTCCTCTTCCTCTTCTTCTTCTTGATCGTCATCTTCATCTGAATCATCATCCATCCGAGCCGGGTTTCGAAACGGAGTATTTTGGTACGAATCGCGATATCCAAAACGATCGAGCGGGACCATCATTGGCTCATCAATTGGGTCGGGAGGCATGTGGAACACCCCGGATGCGAGTTGGGTTGACATGATGGGATGGGAATAGTGTACTGGATATTGGTTTGGAAGAGAAAATTGTTGGGTTTGATACATAAGGTTTTGAATACCTTGGTTTGGATAGGGTGGGTGGGCATATATTGGGTTTGAGACGCTTGGTGTGTAGGTTGTGGGGTTTGTGGTTCGTATTGACGAAACGTAGTTGGTTCGCCTAAATTAGGCACAACATTTGGTCGAAACTTTCGCTTCGTACCTGCAAATTTCATGCTCGAGCCTTCCATTTTTTTTTTTGAAGTTTGAATGCATTTTGATTGAGATTTAGGTTGTTTGATTGTTGGAGATAGTGTTTGATTGTTGGTAGTATTGATATTGGTTGAAAATGAAATCTATCTAATATAATAATTTAAAGTAATAAATCCGACATGGTACTCAAAAGGACATCCTCCTCCTTGAGTGTGCCATGTGGCATTAATTTATTTTAGGGAAAAAATTAAAAACAAAACTGGATTTTTCTCTCTCATGTTTCATTCCATAATTTTAAACGGTAATATCTTTATATACGAGATTTTTAAAGAAAAAAATTACACCAAATTAACGAGCGTTTACTATCTTTCCAACGAGTATCATAGTGCTATATAAAAAACGGAGAAAGAAACGACTATTTTTATGGGGTTTTGTTCATATAGGAAAAAAAACACAAAGTGTTTAAGTAATTCATTAATCATGTATAGGCAAGTCACTAGTTATGTTCAAATTAGTGAATATAAAATTTATTTTCAACATGTGTTAGCATTGGAGTTATACATTGTTTTAGGTTAGGTATTAATATTAAAGTTATACATTGTTTAATGTTAGGTGTTAACATTGGAGATACGTTGTTAATTGTTTTAGGTTAGGTGTTACCCAAAGCTTTCCTGCATGTAACTGTAAAGCGCATCATTCTATTTCAGATGTAAAATTGATATGTCATATTAAATTTCTCAACTACTGAGACGTTCCGGGGGTATAATCTAGTAATATATATATATATATATATATATATATATTGTATTTTAGAAAAAAATTAAGGCCAAACGTTCATATGACTATTGGCTAACGGTTAAAATGTGGTTCGATTGTCCATGATGGTTGTCACAGATTTTATGGTTCGCGTCCATGATAAAATTGGTGGGGCGGTGGTCGTGATGGTCACAGCCATCACGGACCACCCCGCCCACCCTTAGACTATATATGTGTACTAACGTAACACATTAGAAAAACTCACCTATTTAAAAACTTTCCAATAAGAAAAGTTAAAAAAACATTTTCACATTATCACCATTTTTATAACTTTAACCAGTCATTTCTTTTTCTATATATACATGTGTTTATATAATTAAAATGTATAATGTGGGCCCACTCAATCCATTTTTTTGCTAGTTCTTAGAGCATTCACAATAGATGCTCCAGAATAGTGTGAGGGGGACCTTTATATTATATAGAGTGGGTATAAGTGGTTATGAGTAGAGGAGAGAAAAAACATATAGATGAGACACTATTCATCAGTAAATTTGGAGGAGACATTTTTCACGCTCCATAATTTTTTAATATTTTTGAAAGTGGTTGTGAGTAGTGGAGAGAGAAAAGGCAATTATAAAGTATAGAATAAGTATTATTAAATTAAAAAGGAGAGAAAAAAGTAGTGATTTTTAGTGTAATTATAGAGATGGAGATAGGGGATTTACTCTTAATGCTCTTAGGCCTTAGCTAAGAACTAACTCTAAAAACAAATGTTAAAAAATACTCTACAATAGCGAAAAATAAGTGACATGAAAACATGAGAAAAATGGATGTGAAAAATGCCTTGTTGTTGATTCTCTTAGGGTTTTTATTTATTTTAAAATTCAAGATAAAAGTTCTTATTTGTTTACAACACGAGTGGCTAACGGTATTGATTTTGGTTGAAAATGAAGTAATATATATATAGTATTTTAGAAAAAATAAATTAAGGCCAAATGTTCATATGATCGTTGGCTAACGGTCAAAATGTGGTTCAATTGTCCGCGATGGTTGTCACAGATTTTATGGTTTGAGTCCGTGATAAAATTGGTGGGGCGATGGTCGTGATGGTCACGACCATCACGGGATGGCCATCACAGACCACCCTGCCCACCCTTACACTATCTAGAAACTAAAAACGTCTAAAAATATGTCTATTGACATAACACGTTAGAACAACTCACTTATTTAAAAACTCTCCAATAAGAAAAGTTAAAACTAAAATAAAAAAAAACAAAGAAAAACATTGTCACATTATCATCATTTTTATAACTTTAACCACTCATTTCTTTTTCTATATATACATATACATATATATATATACATATGTTTATAATTAAAATGTACAATGTGGGCCCTCTCAATCATTTTTTTCTAAAAACTAACTCTAAACACAAGTGTTTAGAAATACTCTACAATAGTAAAAAATAAGTGACGTGAAAACATGAAGAAAAATGGATGTAAAAAATACCGTATTGTGGTTTCTCTTGGGGGCTGTTTGGTTGATTAAGTGCTGAATAGTTAAGAGGTCTGAATTAGGGGTGAGCAGAATTAGTCCGGACCGAAAAAAAACTGAGTCCCGACCCGAAAGTATAAGAAAACCAACCCGAATATGATATGTAGGTTATGTTATCGGTCCAGTAATTTAGCGTCAGCCGGTTCTCGGGTCGGGTCGGTCCAGGACAACAATGAACCCGAGACAAAACCGATGGACCGAAATACATTCCTGAATTAACTAACTGCAACTATTTTAGGCGCCAAATCATATATTTTTTATACAATGGACAGCTACACATAGTCTAATATAAACCCACCTATGACCTAATGTACATATGCGAATCATAATCTTCAATGGACAAGAGGCTGCTGTCGATCTGCAAGAACAAGAGGCTGCGACCATCTTCCAAACCTGCAATCATTCAATCGGAATTCAGAAAGGTGTGTTTGAGTTTAGACACTGTAATCTGGTATTATTAGACAATGTTTCATATATATTTTCGCTATTTATTGCAGCAGACATATCACCTACGATTGTCTGTTGTTCTTGGTATTTATTCATTGTTAGACACTGTAATGTAATATGGTATTATTAGACAATGTTTCATATGAAACAATCTTAAATGTTTCATATATATTAGACAATGTTTCATATATATAAAGTTATGAAACTGAAAAGGACTCGGATGGCACCTAGTCACCTACAAAACAAGGCACCTAGTCACCTATGGCTAAACCATTTGACTAATCATTAAGTTGTGATTGTCAAAACTTATAGCAACTATCATATGTCCGTTAACCATTCGACCTAGCTGAGTCTCTGATAAAAGTCTTACCATTTGACTATCATATGTCAAAGCAAGGCACATAGTCACCTACGGCTAAACCATTGTCTTACCTGTGTTTACATATTTTAAAATTCCTAGAAACAAGTCATCACTATCTATTTAGTTTGTTAATTTTATTATTTGTTTTTTTAACAAGCTAAGATGGATCGAAGAAGAATTACGTTGACTGAAGTTTGGGCGGCGTTTGAAAGGTTTACTGATGCGGATGGGAATAAAGCGGCAAGATGCAAGAGTTGCGCGAAAGTTAATTTTGCTGACCCGACTAAATTGGAATAACGACATTGCAAAAACATCTTATCAAAAGTCCGAAATGCTTTGGTAGTCCATAGTTGAAATATAAAAGTGATTTAGTTTATTTCAATGGTCTATTCTAGTGTAATAATAATGTTATTTTTTTGTTGTTTGCAGAAAATCAAGGTATCTAGCAAGCAATTATGGAAAAGATGAAGATGAAGCCTTTTTGTTTTCTGTTTAAATTGACATTAGTTGAATTATGTTTATGTCTTCCTGTTATGTTTTCATTGTGAAACTATGTTTTTGAATTCAGTTGAGTGTTTTTGGTATTGAAATTCTAGTATTGTACACAAACACAACAACTTGATCAGCAAACTTCTTAATCCGTCCAATTCCCCACCTCTAGTTGGTCCAAGTTTTGAGTTAAACTCTCTAGTAACCTTATTAAAAAAAATACATGGCGTACGTAACTAAGTAACTGAGTGAATATCTTTTCCAAAACTTAAAATATATTGATCTCCTATTTTTCTTAACTAGTCATAAATCTTATCAAATATTAACCTTATCAATATAATTTCTTATGTAATCAAAATATTTTCTAGATTTATATAAAGATTCAATAAAAAACACATAATAATCTCCTAATTTTCCTATATAACCTACGATAGAGCATAATAACAAATATAAAAAAAAATTAGTTAATGATCTCGGATATCCTAATAAAAACATTAGTTAATATCATTCAAATTTTAACCTTATCAATTTAATCACCCATGACCAATTTAAATTTATAGGAGATAAACAAAATCTTTTCGTGGTTTTGATAAACATATAGTTCCAATTATAAATTACTAGATTATACCCCGGGAACGTCCCGGGGTTGAGAAATCTAATATGACATATTAATTTGACATATGAAATAGAATGATTCACTTTATAGTTACATGCAAGAAAGCTTCGGGTAGCACCTAACCAAAAACAATTAAAAATGTATCTCCAATGTTAACGACTAACCTTAAACAATGTATAACTCTAATATTAATATCTAACCTAAAACAATGTATAACTCCAATGCTAACGCATGTTGAAAATAGAATTCATATTTACTGATTTGAACATAATTAGTGACTTGCCTATACATGATTAATGATTTACCTCAATACTTTATTTTTTTTTCCTGTATGAACAAAACCCCACAAAAAAGTAGTCGTTTTTTTCTTCGTTTTTATATAGCACTATGGTACTCGTTGGAAAGATAATAAAACGCTCGTTAATTTGGTGTAATTTTTTTCTTTAAAAAATCTCGTATATAAAAGATATTAATGTTTAAAAACTATGGGAGGAAACATAAGAGAGAAAAATCCAATCTTATTTTTTTAAAAAAAATTTCCTAAAATATCTCAATGCCACATGGGATGACACATGGCACACTCAAAGAGGAGAATGCCTCTTTGAGTGCCATGTCATTAAAATGGCTTTGGTTTATTATATGTATAGATGTGCAACACAAGTCAATATAAAAAAATTACTGATTTCCTAACCGATTTCCTATTTCTTATTTCCTATCATCCTATATAAGTATAACCTACGTCTACAATAATATTGCAATTTGCTAACCTACTTCCTGTTGTTGCACATTGTTGATCATCAGCCTGCAGTCTGCACCTCTGTCCTCTGCTGTCTGCTAATCTGCTGCTGGCCTGCTGCACTGTTGACCAGCCTGCAGTCTTGCACCTCTGCTATCTGCTGCACACGGTAAGCATAAAATCTGGTTAGTTATTATGTCAACACAATACGTCCTTTTATATATTTATTCTTTAATAGCTAATATGTTCTGTTGAGTGTTGACTTCAAATGTTTGTTGAGAATAATCAGGAAACATGTTCTGTTGAGTGTTGACTTCATCTGTTTTAGGATGACCCATAGTCAGTTAATACGTGCATATAAATCTCCCTATTTGAACTGGTTTAAGGGGTGTTTTTGATTTGTCCTGAATGGAATTGTTATGATAAACTCATGCAGCCCCTGTAATGTTAAATTGACCACTTCATTAAACCTGCAGTTTTTTTGTATAATCAGGAAACTTGCTGCAGTCGTAAACCTGTAGTTTTTTTAAACCTGCAGTTTTTTTAAACCTGGCTTCCTGTACGAATTAAAAGGCTGTAGTATAACATGTTTACTATTTAAGTGGCTAAGAGCATTCACAACCCACCCATCAAACCTTCCCCCATCTTTAAAATTTAAAAGATCATACTAAAACCACACTACAACCCATCCACCATTTTATACCCCATCTTTATATTATGAAAATTTGTTATCCTAGCTTTTCATATATAAAAAGCTACTATTCACCCTCCACCAAATTATTGTGAGTGTATGAAAACGAGAAATATAATAAAATATGTGTTTGTGAGTAAGATAAAGATAAAAATGGTGGATGGGATGTGGGAAGTTTTTTAAAATGAGAGATAAATTTTAAAAAGTGTGATTTTTAGTTAAATTATAGGGTAAAAAATGGTGGATGGGATGTGAATGCTCTAAGTGAATCTGTACGAATTAAAAGGCTGTAATTAGTTCACGGAAGCTAAAGCAGCTAATGTTTACTGTAATGGGTTGTGATATAACATATAGTTGTTGCAGCCGTAATATATATTTAAGATGAAACACAACCCGAGTTTATCAATTTTAAATTAATGTATATTTATCATATAGTACTGTAATGGGTCAATATGGATTGTGTTATAACATATAGTTATTCAAAGAGACTTAGTAGCTTAGTCGAAGGCAGCAAACTTTTTTTCACATTTTTACGCCCTTGTCGCTACCCGGGGATCCTAATATGCTAGTTTAATATAACTGGCAAACTTTTTTATTTTTGTATTTTAATCTACTTATGAATTCTGATATAGTACGAAAAGGTGGTTTTTTTACTTATGGTAAAATCTACTCATTGTATTATCAAGTAAAGCAAATAATCTTACTAGTAAGTTGTTGTGGTGTAATGTTAAATATGTATTACTAACATATGTTTTTTTTATTGATTATACATAAATCGTAGATGGATTCAACTAATATCGAGAATGTATCAAGCGACGAATCTCACGGAAGCCAAAAGAGGAAGTCACAAGTTGAATCTAAAAAATCCAAAAAAGAAAAGTAAAACCGCTGGTACTAAGAAAACGGGAGGCTCTACTTCTAAAAAAAATGGGAAAGACAAAGTCTAGTGTTTGGGATGATTTTGAGAAGTTTAAAGACGAGGATGGCAACCAAAGGGCAAGATGCAAGCACTGTTCCAAAGAATTTGCGGCTGACCCGGTAAAAAACGGCACCACTTCATTAGGTAAACATAGTAAGAGATGTGAAAAACACCCTGATTACTTGAAAAACCAAAGCAATATATTTCTCAAAAAGAGCAATGATGGTGAGGACGGGACCTGTGAGGTAAAATCTTGGAAATATTGTTAGAAAGCAAGTAGAAGGGCCATAGCTGAGATGGTTATTATAGATGAGCAACCGTTTTCATCTGTTGAACATGAGGGATTTAGAAGGGTTATACAAAGCTTTAATCCTAACTTTAAGATGCCTAGTAGGTTTACCGTTGTTAGGATCTGAGTTTGATTTGTTGTGATTTGTCTAAGTAATGAAACTATAATGAATGAAATATAAAGATGGAAAGTGCAGCGGAAATAAACTTTTAATCACAAACAAATGGGACAATTTTTTTCAAAGCATTATTCAATAACAGTCATCACAGATTATCAATACAAGTACACAATTCTCCCCCTCAACCCGATCACTCACTAACTTTGTTTATGTAAGAGAATGTTGGAGTGATAAATAGAACAGTACATGCACTGTTCTATTTATAGACAAACGAAAGCTCTGATGACCTAAGGCTGACATCACCTAAGACAGTAACAGCTAACCATAATAACAACATAAAACATATGCTAATACAAACACTGTTACATTGACTAAACCTCTGATAGACCTAACAACTAATAGATAAACTCCGTTGGCATGAAACCTCTGTTGGAGCCTAAGTGTTGTTGGCTCCAACAGACCTTGTGTCTTCATCAGCACTTTGCCTTCTATCTTCATCAGCACTTTGATCATCAGTGGTTTCTTCATTAGTACTTGTGATCACAGTTGTTTTGGGAACAACAGTTAGCTTCAACAGTCTTTTGGGAGGATCCTTGTATACAAGCACTGTTTTATTGATGATCAGATGATAGTATGTTTTGGCTTTTCAATTCATCTGTTCTTCTTCAGGTCAGCAGACCCAACAACCATTTCTAAGGATATTGGTGAAATATTTTTAGAGGAAATAGCTAAGCTTAAATCTTTCTTTGCAAAGAGTAGCAAACGAGTGTGTCTAACCTCAGATACCTGGACATCAAACCAGCGGATTAACTATATGTGTGTAACTTGTCATTTTATTGATGACAATTAGGTTTTACATAAAAGAATCATTAACTTTAAGCAAATTTTCAGCCACAAAGGAGATGAGATAGGTAGGGCCCTGCGTAAGTGTCTAAAAGAATGGGATATTGAAAATGTGTTGACCATTACAACAGATAATGCTTCGGCTAATGATGTGCTTTAGAGTTTGTGAAAAGTAAGTTAAACGACCTCTTGTTAGACGGGAGATATTTACACATCCGATGTATGGCCCACATTATCAATTTAATTGTGAAAGACGGATTACGTGAAGGGTCCAATAGCATAGATCGTATCAGAGACGCGATTCACTATATTAGATTATCTCCTAGAGGTTGGACATGTTTAAAATGTGTGTCAAGGAAGAAAAGCTCGAGATCAAGGCATTACTTAGTGTAGATATGCCTACTAGACGGAACTCCACATAGGAGATGTTGGAAGAGGCTGAAAAGTTAGAGAAGGTGTTTACAAGTATGATTTGATGGACCAGAGTTATAGAAATGATTTGGGTGAAAATTATCCAAAATTTTCAGGCTCCTCAAAAAAAGAAGAGATCGAAGCGCTCTAGGTCTCGGCGTAGCTCAACTGACAAGGATGATGCGGGGGATTGTCGTCCCCCATTGGGAAGAAGAAGAAGTTGAACGAACTCGTCCATAATGCAGAGGATAGTCTGCTTGGTAAGTGTGTCCTTCTTTTTCTTTTACATGTTTTCTTGTTGCACTCTTGTGTTTACTTAATATATGTGTTTGTGCGCAACTGATCTGATGGGGCAGGGCGCTTCAGGGACCGTTACCGCGGCTCCATTTGCAGAAGGGTTCACCATTGACCCAACTGATAAACAGAAGACCCCGTCGTTGGAGACTCATTTTCCGAGTCCCCCTGTTAAGTCTCCTTCAAAGGAGGTTGCACCACCACAGTCTCCGCCACCCCACCAGCCCACACCGTTGGTGTCCTCGCCTGCCCGCCAACCTACACCGCAACCATCTCCATCTGCTATCCACACGATTGACCTTAAGGAACCACAGGGGTTGGTGATGGAGATGGACACTAGGTGGGTGTCCCCTACTGATATCAGCGAGGGTGATGGGCGAGGACTAGACTATGTGGAGGATGACTCCGGGAGAAGAAGGTTGTTGCTGAACCTGATGCCAGCTTTTCTGGCGGTGATAAATCTGAAGGTGGAGGGAGTGTTAGTGGAGTTTTTGTCTCTGGCTAGGCGCTGACGGGCGACAATTGTTTTTTGGATGTGGAGAGTTGTCGGCAATTTTTGGCCAATGTCATTCCACCGGTTGAGCGCGCACATCAAGCTACGCGCCCTCGCAATGATCTGCTAGATGACCATGTCATGAGCTTAGCGAATTTTTTATCTACTTCAGCAGAGATTGCTCGTCAGTGGGGGTCTTTAACTCATGAACGCGGGGGGTTATGATCGCGAAATGGAGCTTATGGTTCAGGAGCGTGATAGGTTGAGCCGGGAGTTGAAACGGGCTAAGTGGGATGCTGTTACCTTCCGCGAGGAGAGGGACAAGCTAAAAAACCATCTTTCTGATAGAGAGCAACAATGGGTTAAGGCTTGTGCCAAAACCAATAAGAAGTTGGAAGCTGCTGCAGCGCGTGAGCAGGAAGCGCAACAGGGTTTTAGTCAGGTTTCCAAGGAGAATTTGCACATGGGTGACCTTTTAAAACAGCGCAATGATTCCCTAGTTGTGGCTCGTGACTGGCTGAGAGAAAAGGATGAGGAATTAGCTGATTTGGAGAAAGAGAAGGCGGAGTTGGAGGACCGCAACATAAAACTGCAGCAGGAGAATGCAAATCTGGAAGGTGACCTGCTTGACACTCGCGAAGAGGTGCGCTTGGCGCAAGAAGATCGTGAGTGGTTACTCACAAGTTGCGTTCCTGAGGTTTGCTCTGATCCTTTCTTTTAGTTTCCTCATGTTTTTTACTTCGTCTTGTAGTTATGTTTGATTTTTGTGCTTGCAGGTTGCCTATTATGTGAGAAATTGCGACGAGGTGCGCAATGCTGTCGCGGGAGTGAATGCTACTGCAAAGCATGTAGGTCACAAGGCGGGGTTCCTGGAGGGCTATCAGAACGCGAAGGATGGCAAGACGTTGGAGCAGTTTGCTTTATATGATAAGGACCTTGATGCCGTCCTCGCGAAAAAGGCTGCAGAATATGATAACTTGAATCTGGAGTTAGTAGACTTTGTTGTCAGCCACCGAGACCGCCCTTCTTGTTGTGAACTGAAGCAATCCTTCGACAAGCAAGGCCTTGTGCACACAAGACACAAATATGCTATGAAGAAGGCACAGAAGGATGTGGAGGCAGAAGGTGATAAGCCTAAAGGAGTGAGAAGCTGGAGCTGTCTGACTCTGATGATGATGATTTCAGTGATGCCTCTTCGGCTTTAAAGCTTAGTGGTGCTCTCCGCTTCTTTCTTTTTGTTATGTTTGGATGTTGTCAAAAACAATGTTGGCGCATTGCGTTTATGTTGCGTCGTTTATTTGGTTTGTAAGATAGATGACTTTGAATGTTCTAATGCTTATTTTAGTTGTTCGTGTGCGCAATGTTTTTGCAATGTTTTTGTTTGACATGGATGCGCTTGAACGCCCACGTGTTTGTTGTTATTGCAATGTTTCCGTTCATAATTTGTGACAACTGCTTGAACAAGCTTCACGCTTTTAGGTGCGGTGTATCTTAGCCATACAACGCGCGTTTTAAGTGCTGCATGTTAGCAATGTGACATTTAGTTTATGAATTGCTTTTTAATTTTGCAATTGAGTTTAAGTGTTGTGCTAGCTGCGCAACGTTTAGTATTTTTGTGGTACATTTTAACTATGTACTGCGGAGTTTAGGGATTGCATTTTATCTATGCAATTTTAGTTTAAGTGTTGCATTTTAACTACGCAACGTTTAGTTTGCGCGGTACATTTTAACTATGTACTGTGCAGTTTAGGAATTGCATTTTAACTATGCAATTAAGTTTAAATGTTGCATTTTAACTATGCAACGTTTGGTTTGCACAGTACATTTTAACTATGTACTGTGCAGTTTAGGAATTGCATTTCAACTATGCAATTTAGTTTAAGTGTTGCATTTTAACTATGCAACGTTTGGATTGCGCTTTGTATCTTAACCATACAATGCATAGTTTAGGTGTTGCATTTTAACTATGCAACATTTGGATTGCGCTTTGTATCTTAACCATACAATGCGTAGTTTAGGTGTTGCATTTTAACTATGCAATGTTTATTTTACGCATTGTATCTTAACCGTACAATGTTTAGTAAAGGGAATGAATGACAGTAGTATAGATGTTTAAAAAGCGGAAAGTTAATTGCATTCATTCAACTAGCTGGCTAAACAACCTTCATTACAATAGAAGGGTGAATTACATATAGCATTTTCTGAGTTGCGCCGCGTTCCATGTGTGCGGTACAGGTTCGTCTTCCAACGTTGTCAGCTTGTATGCTCCTTTGCCAAGGACCTTCGCAATGCGGTATGGTCCTTCCAATGTGGGTGTCAGTTTTCCTTGTGGTACTGCGCCGCTGGCTTCACTATTTCTGAATACAAAATCTCCTACTTGGAAGGCGTTGAGTTTGACTCTGGCATTGTAGTATTTTTTCAGCTGCTTTTTATAGTTTGCTTCTTTGACAGCTTCCAGGTCTCTGCGCTCTTCCAGTAGGTCAAGGTTAAGGCGCAGTTCTGTTTCATTGTTGGTGTGGCTTGCTGAAAGGATTCTGACAGAGGGACAGCCGATCTCTGCCGGGATCATGGCCTTCGAGCCATATGTTAGGCTAAAAGGGGTTTCACCTGTGCTTGTCTTTGTAAGTCTGCGATTCGCCCATAGCACGTTAGGCAACTCCTCTGACCAGGCTTTCCCTTTGGTGTCGAGTCTTGTCTTGATGCCTTCTACCAAACTATGATTTGCGTGCTCCACTTGGCCATTGCCTTGTGGATGCGCGACAGACGTAAAGACGGGTTGGATGTGTAGGTAATCATACCATTTCAGTAACCCTTTATTCGCGAATTGACTTCCATTATCCGTGACAATCTTCATAGGCAGGCCAAAGCGACAAATGATGAATTCCCAAATAAACTTTTTCACTTGCTTTGCTGTGATTTCTGCAAGCGGCTTGGCCTCTTCCCACTTTGTGAAGTAGTCGATGGCGACTATCAGGTACCTTCTTTTTCCAGTTGTCATTGGGAATGGTCCCACAATATCAATTGCCCACTTCTGGAAAGGCCAGGCGGAGGTTACTGGTATCAGATCATTTTTGGGGCGCAGGGTGTTAGGCGCGTGGCGTTGGCATGAATCACAGCGGCGGATGATTTTCAGCGCGTCCAGGTGCATGCCTGACCAGTAGTACCCCGCGTTCATGATTTTCGCCACGACCATGCGTGGCCCTGCGTGGATCCCACAAATTCCTTCATGTATTTCCCGAACCAAATAATCTGCATCGACCGGATCTACACACCTTAATAGCGGCCCCAGATAAGATTTGCGGTACAACACTCTGTCTTGCATTTGGTACTGTAGGGCTTTGTGTTGTATTTTATTTGCTTCTACGCGCTTATCTGGGAGCGCGCCGGTGGTGAGATAAGATACTATCGGGGTCCTCCAGCTGTCAACACCCATTTGAATAACATGAACTTCCTTGGGTGGAACAGACGGCTCATTCATGACTTCTACCAGGACCACTTTTGCTAAATGGCCAAAACTGGTTGATGGCATTTCGCTTAGAGCGTCCACCAGCTTGTTTTGACTGCGGCTGATGTGGTCGATTGTGCAGCTTGCGAAGTTGGTCATGAATTATTTGGCTCGCTGGAGATACAGGATCATGGACGAGTCTTTTGCTTCATATTTTCCTGTGATTTGGCATGCAACTAGCATGGAATCGACGTGCGCAAAGACGTGTCTGGCGCCTAGCTTTTGTGCCAGGCGTAGTCCTGCGAGAAGGGCTTCATACTCGGCTTCATTGTTTGTCGTCTTGAATTCTAGCCGGATTGTGTATGTAAATTCCGCACCTTCTGGACTTACGATTCTGATGCCAGCACCTGCGCCATCCTCATTCGATGCTCCATCGGTGTAAACATCCCAAATAGCTTTGTCATCGCATGCCGGCTGTGCCTCTTGCTTTGATTTGCATTCTTCGATTTTTTCTTGTGGTACCTCTGCCATGAAATCTGCGAGGACTTGGTCTTTGATGGCTGGGCGAGTTTTATAAAAAATGGTGTGTTCACCCAACTCGATGGCCCATTTTGCCAACCTTCCTGACAGTTCCGGCTTTGACAGCACATTGTTTAGTTTGTAGTCACTTAGCACGTTGATTGGGTGCCCTTGGAAGTACCTGCGCGAGGCATGGACCAGTGCCAATACCAACTTTTCCATGGTTGAGTACCTTGTCTCGGCGTCTGTTAGGACTCTACTAATGTAGTATATTGGTGTTTGAACCAGTTTTCTATCGACCATCAATACCGTGCTTACTGCCCTCTCTGTTGCGTAGAGATACATTGTCAACGGGTCTTTGGGGAGTGGGGCAGTAAGTGTCGGTAGGTCCATTAGACATGCCTTCATGTCTTGAAATGCTTTCTCTGCTTTAGCAGTCCTCTTGAATTGATTCTTCTTCAAACAGCTCTTCAAGGTTTCGATGAATGGGATAGATTTGCTTGATGGTGTGACAGGAAACGATTGATTGCCACCAAGCGACCATTTAATGTCTGCACTTCTTTCAATGTTGAGGGAGAAGGCATCTGTGCAATAGCTTGGATTTTTTCACGGTTCGGGCGAAACCCATCCTTGGTGACAACCACTCCTAAGAACTTTCCCTCCTCCATACCGAATGCACACTTACTTGGGCTGAGCTTCATGTGAATCTCTCAGGTGCTTAAAAGTTTCCTCGATGTCCTTCAGCATTTGGTCTTCTTCTCTGCTTTTGATGACTAGGTCTTCCACATATACCTCTCTAGGTTTTTCCCAATCTGCTTTGCAAAAGCGCGATCCATTAGTCGTTGGTATGTGGCGCCTGCATTCTTTAGGCCGAAAGACATCTTGGTATAGCAAAAAAACTCCTTTATCAGTCCTGAAAGCTGTTTTGTCCTCGTCCTCCAGCGCCATTTGGATTTGATGGTAGCCTTTATAGGCGTCCAAGAAACATTTAAACCTGAAGGGCGCCAGGGAGTCGATTTTGAGATCGATCTCCGGAGGGGGTAACAGTCTTTCGGGCATGCTTTGTTGAGGTCGGTGTAATCGACAAACATTCTCCAACCACCATTGCTTTTGGTAACTATAACTGGGGTTGCGACCTAAGTCTGGTGCCCTGTTTTCTTAGAATTTCTGCTTTCAGTAGCTCATCCACTTGTTCGTTCATTGCTTTTGTTTTTTCTGCGCCCATGCTTTGCGCTTTTGCGCGATGGGCTCGACCGAGCGATAGGTTTTGAGCTTGTGTTGGGCGAGCTCTCGTGGGACTCTCACCATCTCTGATGGTTGCCACGCGAAAACGTCCATGTTCTTGCTAAGCAGTTGCTTCAAGTGGTCTCGAATGTTCTCAGAAATTGCTGCCCCAGCATGATTGTTTGCTCTGGGAACTTCGGATTGAGATTCCATTTCTCCGGCTCTGTGCGTGGGCATGCTTTCAACATTTTTGCTGGGTGAGGCTCCTCTGTCATGACACACTCCCTGTTGGCCCAGACAATCGCCACACCGTTTGGGGTGGGGAAACCAATAGCGCCATGGACTGTTGAAGTAACCATGTTATATGCTGCCATGGAGTCGCGCCCCAAGATGATGTGGTATTTTGACTTTGCCGGAATCACGAGGAAAGTGACTTCTTCTGTTCTTGAGCGGCCTTTTTCTCCCAGGGTGAGTGGAAAAGAAATTTCTCCGAGTGTAGTTATCACTTCATTTGAAAACCCCATGATTGGAGAGTTGATAGGGCGCAAGCGCTGCTTGTCTTCATCATCCAATAAGTTGAAACATTGCCCATACATGATGTCGGAATTACTTCCCGTATCCATGAATGCAGAGAAGGATTAATAAAAAGAGGAGAGGACTCACCTGCTTTTGTTATGAGTAAAAAAAACAAAACTGAGTGCGCAAAAGGTTTCTAACCTTCACCGTCCTCAGTCAAATGGGGGTTACGCCCCTCAACATCGTATCTCAAGCTCATTCCCGCCATCACAAGCGCTGTCTCGAGAATAGAACAAACATCCACCGGATGACTCGTCAGCGTCTTAAACCATGCTTGCTCTTTGTAATCAATGAGCACCACCTTCCCGAGCCCCTCCTCCGGATCTAAACAACCCATCTTAAAGGGCACAACGCCCTCAGAAATCCAAAAGAACTTGGGCTTCCATTCCCTGAAGCTCTTCACCCCCAGCTCTCGCGCACGGAGATACACCGTTACGCGGACGGCAAGAGAGCCAGCTCTCCACAAAGAACAAGTTGTAGAAGACATAGAACATGTCGACATCCGGTTCAATATTTTGAGCATGACAACAGAACTCCAAAAACATTAACCGGCACATCAAACCCGGGTGGATCTGACTCAGATGCACACCCACAACCTGTAGGAAAGTACCAATAAATCTGGTAATTGGAACCCTAAAGTTACAATCCCTAAAATACGAAGCATACAAACTGATTTTCCCAAGTGGTGGTTGCAATATGGTCTTCCCAGAAGCAGGCATTTCAACCGCATATGATGAGGAAACGCCATACGCCTTACAAAGTTTCTTGAACTCATCTTTGGTCCAAACCGTTGTTACCTCACCAACAAGTGGTGGACCTTTCTTGGAACCGTCATCAGCCTTTTTACTACCTCTCCTTTTCTTCTTTGGAATATTAACAACACCCTTCATCTGATGAAACTTGGAAATTTTTTAAGTTTGGTTAAAGATTTAAGGGAAGAAAGGAAGAGTTTTTGAGAGAGGATTAAAGGAAAAAGGTCTCGAAAATTTCGGTTAAGTGTAGTGAGGAAGGAAGGGAGAGAGGATTTATATAGAAGGATGCCAGATGTCTCACTAGGAGTGGAATCGTGTTGCACGTCCGTCGAATTAGAACGTGACACGTCGAGGAGAGAGAAACAGCGTCGAACAAAGCGACAGTTGGGTCCCACTCCGCCCCTGACACAGACAACCGTTAGAGACTTTTCAGCTACCAACCTTTCCTTTCAGCTTCGCGCCCTGACACATCTGATGTGAGCATTAATTGCTGACGTGCGCCTCACCCCCACTTGATAAACCATTGCGCGTCTGGCGCACAAGACCAACAAAGAGCACAGATAACCCCCGCAAAGAAAATCTTTTCTCCTCTGAGTCCAGCATCCTGCACGCTACGCATACAGAACACTAGACTAGGGGACTTGAAGAGATATGTACTCGCGCATGCGCACGGCCCCACATCTCCACACACGTCAGAACACTACGCTGACGTGGACTTCTAGAAGCCTGCGCATGTAACCTCGTATATGACAGCTACAATCCGGCAATGAAAGGGATGTACAGCCAATCAGAGGTCGTTACTCGCTACTCCATGATCACCTGCCGGTACGAGGTTCAGAAAAGGATAGAAAGGACAGTCAGAGGACACGTGGACCAACCGTAGAAGGACAGCGCAAACAGTGACAATGGTATGCAATCTACAGCCAGCTGTCATTCTCACCTCAACCAATCACAGGACATCTCGAAGGCCTATAAATACCCCTTCTCCCCAAGGAGAAATGGGGCATTCAAGACTTGGCGGAGAAATCCTTAGAGAATTGTCTATAGTTGAGAAAGATAGATTATAGTCGAAACGCTGTAACAATCTATGTTTGAGTCCTTGTAATTGTCCAGCAAGCATTAATAAGAAATATCTCTCTATTTGTGCTCTTATTACAGATTGTTATATCCGTGTTTCTTCAGGTGCGAAGTAGGCAATTGTTCAAATAGCGTTGGCATTACTCCAATTCATTCAAATCATTCATTCAATTCAATTCAAATATATTTAAACGTCAATGAATTGAATTGAATAGTACGTTGATGCTAACATGCGCCGCCACGTGCTGCTAATATGCGTCGCCGACCATATTAACATGCGCCGCCAGCCATCTTTGACTGCCTTTGCCTTACGTTGGACCTGCTCCTTAGTCACCCAAAACCGTCTTCGATACACCGGGACTTAGCAGATCGACGACGGCCGGTCATTTGTTCAGATTTGGCTTCATCTATTGTTCTTTTGCCTGAATGTCGAATCTTCTTTGTGTCGTGTTCATGCCACCATAAAGTGGCCGGCGATGTTGTAGGTGGAGGGTTTGGGCAAGACGAGATGAGGCCGACGATGGTGGTCTCATGTCGTCGGAGAACATCATCGGAATCTGAGGAGGCAACCAACACCGACAGTAACCTCATCATAGAAGACTCAATTGAACAATTTGCTATTTTTGTCATCTCCATGTTGCCCTAATTCAAAGCCTTTTCTGCCTTCATCATCGGCGCACCACCACCACAGTCACCGTGAAAGTAATCACCATAGAGATAAAAAGAAAAAAAGACATGGAGAGACATAAAACGAAGGTGGAAGATAGATATGGATGTCGTCGACCATCAAACCCTACTAGCCACAGATCTGATTGGCAAAAGCACATGCAACAGCAGACTGGGACATCAAACAGGTGGATGGCCGTGTAGCTCGGTGATGTTCCGCTCAGATCTGTTTTTCAAGAGAAAGTAGATGTGGTGGGTTTGGTGGGTGATGAGTGATGGTGGTTGTGGTGCGTGATGAGTGGTGGCAGTAACTCTGGCGGTGACTTTGACGGTGGGTTTGGTTGAGATTGATAAGAGAGATAGAAGAGAAAGAAACAATGTTCTTTACTATGGCCCAAAGCAAAAAAGATGTGGTGTAAACTTTAACTTCATCTTAACATATGCAACAATATGTCTGATTTGTTTTTTTACCAGTATGTGCATGTTTGTATGAGTATTATAATGTGTGGAATGTATGTTTGCATCTATTTCCTATATTGCGTCTGTTTCGTATGTAACAACAGAACTAAGTTGGTATAAATTAGTTACCGATTTTTTTACCAGATACAAAGGTTTGATTTTTTTGCATATTATAGAGGAAGAATTGGGAAAAAAACTCTTGAATGGAATGTCATTGATCATGGGATGAAATCTATGTTTGCGTCTGTTTCGTATGTAACAGCACCACTAAGTTGGTATAAATTAGTTTCTGATTTTTTTTACCAGATATTAAGTTTGATAATCTTGATAACTAAATGTATAAAACAACGTTTTTTTGTATCAGTTTCGTATGTTTTTTTGTAATCCAGTTGGTTAACGTACGTTAAGACGGGGGGGGGGGGGGGGGGGCTTACATGTAAATTGATGATTTTTGTAGGTGAGCATATTTTTTGCATTAAAGATGAAGATAATTATCAAGAATGAAGTGTAGACAATTTTTTTATTTATGATAGTTTTTTAGCATTTGTTGATTTGTAATGACCGTTTTGTTTGTTTTTAGCACCTTGTAAGAAACAATTCTTGTGTACATTTGAATGTTTTTTGATCTATAAAGTTTTTAATTGATTATATACAATCTATGTGTTTTAACGTATGCAACAAAAAATCACATATGAGACCAGAGTCTGTGCAATTTTAACGTACGCAACACTGCATATTTTATATATGTAACATGACGTGCTGACAGATTTAGCACCATGGTCACAAAAGTATGAGAGAGATGATGTGACATGTGTGGGGGTCAACTTGTCATATGTGCTTTTTCAGAAAAATGACATTTGACCATTGTGCCCTTTTTTTGTCATCTACCTTAATAAATGTATTAAAATAATGTAGAATGAATCTAAGCCATTGATCACTTTAGATCAATGGTCTAGATTGGGTTTGTCGGGTTTCTTCATTTTAGGTGGGTTTTTATTTGAACGTTCCCCTTCACCGTTAAATATGTTATTGATAGGCCGCTTATAACCCAACAACCCGCTTAATAACTCGTGAACATATATGACTCATTTAAAAATATGGGTTAAACGGGTTATGTTCATGTTGATCCAAATTTATGTGGGTCGGGTTAGGGTTGAAATCTTTGACACAGATAATAATATGGGTCGGGTTCGGATCGCACATTTCAACCCATCAACCTGCCAACCCGTAAACCAACGATTGACACTCTTACCAACAGCGGAACTACAGGGGGGTCAGAGGGCAACCCAAGTTTTCTTAACGATCGGATCTATCATCCAATTGATTTTTATCCCAAGATTAAAGGTCGTAAGTACTATTAAACCTAATAATTTTCATTAATAAAGGTGTAAATATTACATTAAGATGACACTTGGACGGGCAATAGAGTATATCGTCACCCCTTCTCCTTCTGAGTACAAGACCTAACTTACTAAAAACAAATTCTTACCCGGGGGCCAAAATGTTGCTTTTAATTAATTACATTCAAGTAAAAAAAATATTAAACACTAACGATGTTTACCCTCTAGTTAAAAGTTTCTGGTTCTGCCACTGCCCTTACCTATGTTATAGTGATTTAACTACTTGATTTAAAAGTTCAAAACATTAACTATTTAAGTCCGTGGTTGGTATATCCATTAACCAAATCTATTAAATCTGTATAAAATGACATAAATGTCTCCATTAATAAATATAATACAATTTCATCTATTATTTAATTCCACTGCATTTAATCTATTTCTATTATCATCTATATCAATATTTTTTTTCTGAAAGGTTAATTTCATTAAACAACTAAACGACGGGAATCTCCAAGACGGAGATACCCGCAAACAAACCAATTACATCACATCAAAGTTAAAAAACTTCCAACCCTTCCAATCCACCACACTATTCTTACATCTACTTCTAAACCAAAGAAAACCCAATGATTTTACATCAGAGACAATCTCAACCACATTCCTAGTAACGTTATTGAACACCTTTTCGTTACGAGCCTTCCATATGCGCCAACAAGTCAAAACAAATATACCATATAAAACCTCCTTTTTACCCTTGGATAATCCTGACTGGGCCGCCGCTTGCAAAACATCCGTCCCCGAAAACAAATAAATACTCGACATATTCACCCACCAGGAAACACTATTCCACACATCAACTGCGACACGACAAGTCGTAAATAAATGATCCACACTCTCTTCAAACTCCTCACATAAACCGCATAAAAACTCCCCATTTCCAACATTTCTTCTTCTAAGCGCCACTTGGGTAGGTATTCTATTTTATTAATAAACACACACACACACGCATAAACAACAAAATCAGATCCGAACATCTCGCATGATAATTCCAAGAATAAAGATGATCGCTATTAGACCATGTGTAGTGGGAAGGGAAAAACATAAGGCCACTGTTGCTGATTGGTCCACGTGGCAGTTGAGTCAGCATGGGGCTTGAAGTGAAAATGGGGTGTAGTGGTAGGGTGAAAATTTGGGGCGCTAATTTAGAAAAAAAAAAACCAAACCTGAACATACATGCGGCACAGCGTGATTGGATGGTCCATTTGTTGCAGGGCGTTATTAGTATAACGCTTGAAGGATTTTGGAACACATGGCGCCCCCCTGTAATGGTGTGGGGGGCGCTATGTTATGTTTTCACGCCCGAAACGCTCCCCACTACACCCGGTCTTATAGGAGGAATATAAACCCAACAAATTAGAACCGTTTGAGGAAATATAAGAGAAGTGGAGTGTTATCATTATCATGAATTTAGAAATTATGCCTCACAATGCCTAGATGCTTTTTATTATATTAATTAATGTTGAAGCTGACAGCTCTTGTCGAAAAAAGACCATAAAAATGAATGTCGATGCTGGTATTGATGTTTCATGGTCGGTATTGATTTTGTTAATAGAGTTAAATAGTATTTTGTACTAAGATTTTATAAACAATGTAACCAACACAAGTTATTAGAGAAAAAATAAATTTATATAAAATAATATCAAAGCTAGAAACTGTAAAAATGGATAACAATAGCCGCATCGATGTTGTTTGGTCGGTATCGGTTCGAAACTAAATTCGGTTTTGAAAGTGAATATACCCACACGTAGATAAAAGTAGAAACGTTGCAACGACCTAGCTTTCATAATAATAAAATAAAATGATAATAAATTAATTTAAAAAAAAAGATTCATTTAAAAATCATCACTTTATTTGATAAATTTGGAGAGAGAATTGTTTGTTATATTGTTCATTTTACACCACACTAGTCTCCACATTAGGGAACTCCTTCTATAGGCGTGCTACTACTTCATGGCATACGACTTTCGCGTTAGATAGGTCTGGTGGCAGCTCAAGGACACATATCAAACCAGTCATGTAAATCATTTTTAGACCACTTAAATTTTCCATCTTTTCTGAAAACTTGGTCAACCTTAAACAATATGACATATTGAGGATGATTAGATTTGTAAGCTTTGTGATTGATTCAGACAGCCTTTTAAGGAATGTACAACAAAAAGCACCAGTATTTCTAAACTAGTCAGTTTACCAAATTCTTCAGAATATATAAACAAACAGAAGCACTTTATGATGCTTAGCTTCCTAAGGTTGCAACACAATATTTGTGGGTATACCTTGTAAATCAGGACATTCATTCATCTCAATTCCAACTAGTCTTGGCCGAACATTGAGGTTGTCAGTGAAGAGTTCCCTAAAAGCATTTCCTATATACAAGGGAAAGTTGGATTGAGAACTGACTCCAGTTGTGAGAACCGTGATACTCCGACGTAAAATTTGAATTTTTAAGTTTTTTTACCTAAAGATATAATAATGGCTAACTAGGAAATATACAAAAAATGAAAAAAAATTACATTGTCCTTACACCGGTTTAACAAAATGACTACACCGATGTAACACAATTAATATTTTATTTAAATTTTTATTGTGTTTTAATCACAACCACAAATTCATTTGATAATTAATTAAACCTGTGGCTAATAAGTGAGTTCATATGTTTCTCACAACTCAACCTAGTTCTCAATTTAACCCATCGTTTCATTTTTCGTATATTTTTTAGTGAGCCAATTTTACATCTCACAGTTCTCACAACTGGAGTGAATCCTCAACTGAACCAAATCATATAATATATATATATAGAGAGAGAGAGAGAGAGAGATAGAGAGAAAGAGAGAGAGAGAGAATTGAAGTCCATCCTATTTAATATATATATATATATATATATATATATATATACACACTTTCTATTAGAGGGAATGAAACTGTGGTTGAGGAACAAGCTTTATGGTATGCGTGGTTTTAGTAATTAAAAGATATAATTTTCCCGATGCTAAAAACTTGGTATTTTAAATTCCAAAGCTGGGATAAATGACTGATTTTTACTAAACCAATTTTACAAAGTTTTAAATTTATAAAGTAAACAATATTTACTTTTGAAACTAAAACCAACACATAGGCAGAGAACCTGACGTGCATAGTATAGTTTCTGGGTAAGTATTACGTATCGTATCCACAAGGATCACACTTTCCCCTACTCAACATTACATCAATTTACTGATTGGGTTTTAAAAAAAAAAAACAAAACGGAGGGGTTCTTTAAAATAGTTTTTGAAAAAGGTTTTGGTTTTATAAAAGAAAATATAAAAATAGTAGAGTAGTAAACTATGCATATCTCGGGGTCCATTGATTTAGTAGTTAAGTTTATTATTAGCATTAATAATTTAAGTTAGTTAGTCTTGTGAGGAAGACGAGAGGGACTTGAAGTGTTGACTCCTTGATAGAGAAGCGGAGGCGACTACTCGCGTAAAATGCTGAACCTCTCCGGTGTGTGTCCACCTGGGGTCTCCGCCAGGGCCTCGCGTATAGCGGGCTCCTCAAACCGTGGTCAAGTATCTGGTCTTCGAGCTCGTCTTCTTCTTAAAGAAGAGGCTTCACTTCCGACCTGGAACACCGTACACCTTGTCTTAGTTCTCGCGTTTCGTATCGAAGGGTCTCGCCTTAGGGTCTTCCCGAGTAGGCCAACAACGAATCCCCATTGGTTAAGGAACTAGGTCGATGGATCTCTCTTACAGTTGGTATCAGGAGGACCGTACCCCCATTTGTTAACGACTTTGTACTAACGAGAACTAGATAAAGAATCCATTATTTATTTATCTTTATTGTGACCGTAACATTTAGTGATTAATTAAATATTCAGTTGGTTGAATTAATGATAACTTAATTACCCAACCCTTAACCTCCCGAGCTGAATGAGATCCTTAACAAAGGTGGAAACATAATCCTAAAGGCGTATGATACAAGTGATCACTGGTGCGCCCGTAGGGAATCTTCCAGTGCCAAGAAAATCACTCAGTCATCTGGTATGAGCCAGAAATGTGTCACTCAGATCTGGTCCACTTCAGAAGCCATTGCTTAGAACCCGGTTCGGATATCATAAGCCCAAGGGATCTGTCTCACTACCGGTTTCCTCGCCTTGGATCTAGTTGGGGACTACCAGAAGCTGATTAAACCTCTAGTTATTGGCTAAGTAATCAATTATTATGTTTTCGAATGAGCTCATAAGTGCGTGGGTTTTGACACACCATGGGTACACTCATGAGTTCTCCTAGTAAGTTAACTATTGATTTTAGGATTAAGTTATCATCAAAGCAACCTGTCACAAAGATAAACAAATAAAGATTAGAAGAAGAGGACACCACAAATAATTAAAAATAAACTACTAGTAATAATAATAAAAGTCTACAAATCAAGTGGGTTCATTAATGAAAGAAAGATACAACCATAAGACATGATCAACACAAGAACATGGCTGCTCATAGACAAGCTATCCATCTTCAAGTGATATGTAACTCTCTTGATCCCCACGACCCTAAATATTATTGCATAACTACTCTACGATCCTCTTCTTGGCTAGACCAATCAAGGTAGGTCGAAGCCTAACCATTGAGGGATGTTAGGATGGCCAGAAGGCCTCCACAAAACCCCAAGATCTCTGGAAGAAGCTTGGAGTTCGGCCCAAGAGAGCACAAGAAGGGTTGAACAAATTGTGAGGGTTGGCTTGCTATTTATAGACCTCCCAGGGCTTGCACGGGCGTGTATATGGGTGTCGAGGGCGTGCTTGCAGTTACACGTACCTACTGTTGCTGCATGGCAGAGTCTGTCTGTACTGTTGTGTCTGGCACGGGCGTGCATGCCCATTTGGCACGGCCGTGCAACGCTTCCAGTCTCTGATTTCTTGCCCTCCAAGTTTCCTGCGTTGTCTTCTCGTGTGCAGGGCCTTCCTGCAGGTGAGCGTGGGTGTGTAAAGTCATTCCAGGACTGATTTTAGCATTGGTTAAGTCCCGGGATTGTCTTCTGAACATACAGGGAACAGGCTTGAAGTCTGGTATCTTCAGGAATCTCCAGTTTTTGCATGTTTTCACCCGGAAATCATTTGTTTCCGTCTTGGAGCTCCAGTTTCCTGAGATAATCAAATAAGAACGAATTAAGCATCAATTATAATTAATGTAAGCGTAATTGTGACCTATTTCGGGACTGTTTATGCCTGTTTTATATGTTAATTCTGTGAGTTATCACAATACCCCACACTTAGACTATTGCTTGCCCTCAAGCAATCATCCACAATACATCAAGGCAAGCTGTAGCTAACAAACCCGCAATCCATTTATTTTATTTTAGACCACTAGAAAAATAAAATTGCATGACACGCCTATTTAAGCCATACGATTTTGCTTGAACCTATACCTGCTCACAATGTTCACTCATCACTCAGGTTTTATCATTTGGGTGAGTTTTGGGGTGAACACTCGTGTCCTGACCGAAGTCGACTCAAGTCATAGGCTTGTATGCAAATCTAGTCCTCGTCCCTAAACCAACTAACTAAGATAAATCAAGAGGACTTTTATTCGGGTTGTAATGTAGGGGTGTAAAAGTAAAGTTTTTTTTAACTATATATACAAGGGGGATGAGTCACCAAATCACAAAGGTGCATCAAGGCTGTGAAGATGACGAAGTAGCGAAGGGTGAGCGTGCGAAATGGAGATGAGCACGCTGAGCAACATTTTTTGCAGCGATCTCTGAGAGGACTCGGGTGTTTATCCGAGTTGTTTCATCATGGCTATCTCGTCCCTCACCATGTAGTCGATGTTACTTCCTTTTCCGACTTTTCTTTTGGCTCGGTATCGAATAGCGCCCTAATGGATCATTAAGGTATACTCCATCTGCGAATGAGTTGAGTTGTTGCTGCACTTGCCGTCATGAGACCAGTGGCCACACTTCCTACACTTGTCATATCTTTTGGCCCGTCTTTTTGCAACACTTTTTGATTGTCCACAAAAGGGTGGATTTTGTTCCATCTTCCGCCACAATTTTCTTTCGTCTGCAGTCTTCTCAAAAATGATCTGTATTATCTCTGGTGGCAGACATGGCTGAGCAAAGTGGAAACAGCGAAGCAAGTGTTCGTCCAACGGATGCATATTGAGAAAGCGAGGGGAAGCAAGAAATAGAATGGAGATCACAGAGAGAGAGAGAGAGAGAGTAAATAGAGAGCTCAAAGCAGGAGAGAGAGAAAGAGAGATAGAGAGCAAAATTCCAGTTCTTTAGGGTCTCACGGTCAAAGACCAAATTTTAACTTTGAAGAACTTTCTTTGGGCTCTCTGTTTATTTTTGCTCTCCCCTACATATTATTCATTTTTTTAGAAGGTTTCCCTCTTGGCCCCGTCTTGTGTTGTTCCCTCCTTTGTCAACGGTGTTGCTTTTTCTTCAAATTTGCACTTCGCGCCCTTGGTGATAAAATCTTGAAGCTGCTGTAGTGACGCGTGATCAGGACTCATTTATCGGGTGAAGAAACGAAAGGCTAAGGTTCAAAGTGGTTTTCTAGGAGAAAAGATTTATTTGGGGAGAAACCTAAATGCCTCTATCATTTGTATTTTAATTATCGGTTTTAAAACAAGAAAATGCATAAACACACAAGTTCTAACCAAGTCGGACTAAGGTCGAAAATCTCTCAAGCAAAGAAACTAGCAAAAATATATGTTTGAGCTTCGTATGCTTATAGAGTGTTCCGCAATAATGCATTCCTTGCCTTTTTTTTTTCTAGCACCAAAACTGCATATACTAAATGAAAACATATGCAAATAATAATAACACACTTATTGACATCAAAAATCCATGAGGCGCACCTGAGGCGCAATTTTTGTTACCGCCTAAGCTCTATGAGGCGCACGTACAAAATAACACCCTTAGGCGCCACCTCAGATTCGTTTTCTTACAAAATCGCCTTGAGGCGCGCCTCGAGGCTTACGCCTCACCCGTTTTTTTAAACCATGACTCTATAAAACTTACCAAATTAAAATTTTCATTGACATCTAAAAAAAAAACCACAAACAGGAGAACACATAGAGACATCCATCAATTAAATTTGTTACCATTGAATTATCAAATCGACACCTAGAGACTGACAAAGTATGATTCTAAATACTATCACCTAAACTCGTGTTCATTCAAAAGATATAACCAAAGACACAGAAGGTTAATGCACCACTATGATTTTATTTAATAAAGAAACCAACAATAGGAAAAAGATTTCAAAACATAAACAGTAATCAGTCATACAACAGGAGTTAATGATTAACTGAAAGTTTTCATTCAGGCATTTAAACAAACTTATGAGGTGTTAAAAAACTTATGATGTCGGTCCCACAAATAACATCAGGCATTTAAACAAACTTATGAGGCAACAAAACACATAATTAAAGAGACGGAAAGTGTGTCTAACTGTCTAATATGAAAAACTAACCTAGTTGAGTTGTGTTATAACATAATTTAACGGGTCAAAATGGGTTATTTTTAGTCCTAGATCAAATCATGCATGGTTGGGTTGGTTGAACCACAAACTTTTATCGTCTATTTTTCCGATTAATAAGGTGTTAAAAATGATTACACGAATAGCGTTCTAACAAAATTAATCTATATCTTTAAATATCAACGATTGCGAAGAAAGAAATGAATGAATATGTAAGCAACTTCCTTGGTTTGTGCAGAAACTGTTGGCCCAGAAACAATCTTAAGTGCAGCGGAATAGATCGAATACAAACAATATATGATAATACCGAACGACAATCAAAGAAATGTTTATAAGATTGATCGAAATTAACGAAGATACAAAAGTGTTTTGAAGTGAATATTGTTTGAGAGGATTGTAATGTTGTGGACAATCTTGATAACCGGTAAAATGATCCCCTTCGATGTACATATAGTCTTCGAAACGTTGTGTCTTGTTGTTTGACCGTTGTGACGGTTGATGATTCCCACCGGTTCATGTTTTGGCGCCAATTAACCGTCATAACCGTAAGGTTATTTCGGTAATTTTCTGCATTCAAATGTTCCACACAACCCTTTGATTCTTCGACTTGTGAACTGTGAAATGTTGCAGCCATTTTTCGATTGAGTCTTGATGCTTCTTCCTTTGTTCATGATCTTCGAATCCGTGTAGTCTTTGTTCATTTTGTATCCGATTGCATCTCGATCATTCTAGCTATACTAAGATTCCTAATATAATGTTCTAACTACATAATACACACATCATATACAAGTACTTACAAATACAATACACATAAATACATATAAGTTATATTTATAAATCAACACTCGCCCCTAAATATAACTAGGGCTCATGGGACTTATTGGTGTAGTTTCAATCGCTTCCTTGAGGGCTATCTCGGCTTGTGTAAAGTCGAAATTTCTTGGCTTCATGAACTTTGTTGCAGGCCTCCAATCGCCTCCCATGTATAATGCATAATCTTCTTTCTTTGGCTTTGAATCTCGGTTCGATGATGATGCACTTAATGACATGTTTGGTGTAGTATTTATCCTTCTCACTTGACCATGTTCTTCCTTTCTTTATCCACATTAGCGGCTACTTTCCGGGCATTATGGACTAAGTATTGCCAATCCAATACATCAAGATATTGTGCATATAAGATCCTTAGCAAATCCTTGTCCTCATAGTCAAGTCCCAATTCTTTTGCTATCACAACCCATAAATTATACTTTGAAACTCGCTTGTGACCTCCTTCCTTTCTAACCATCATATACAAATCATACAAACTCAACATGTTTCCCATTTTCAACTCTTGGTGGAATCGGCCTATCCCATGATCCCTAAGAATTCCTTTACAAACCATGAAACCATTTGTATGAATGGTTCTTTAAGAATGTTTCGATGTGCCCAAGGAAAATTCTATATCATGGATTATGTCTAAGAACTCAATGCACTTATCTAGTGAATCTATGCATATGTTACTTGCGATATCATCAATATTACTAATAACATTTTCGGCTTCAACCGAAATATGTTCATAGTAATTGTTTAAATAACTTTCCTTTGATCTTATGTGATCACTATCATCCTCCAATATCTTGGATATCGCCTCCTTTGATTCACTATTGTGTTCTATGAAACGAAATTGCATACTTTTATCCTTAAACATATTCTCTACAACACAAAAGTTTCCATCAACTTTAACTACAAATCCTTGCAACTTTAGTTGTGGAAGACTTAGTATGTTCTCATCCAAATCGGTTGAATAAAACACATTTGGTATAACCAAAAATTGATCTTCAACCGATATGCCTACAATTCCAACCCCCCTAATAAACACAAACTCTTTCTTGATTCTACTTTCAACACCAAACGACTTCTTTAATTTAAGAAAGTAGTCTATGTTATCCGAAATGTGATTTTGTATGTTAGGGCTAACGTACCACATATCTCTCCACAAACCATTATCCGAACCTTGAAGAATATAATCTTCACCATTTCCAAACGACGTCTCGGGATAGTATGAAAATCCCCGTGCTTATTGCATCCTTTATCAATTGTTCGCCTCATCCCTTTCTTTAATACCACATACTCCTATAAGATGACCCGGTTGCTTGCAATAAAAACATTTTCTTGTTTCAATTCCCATCTTCCTTAGTGCCGCTTGTCTTTCTTTCTTTCGCCTAAAACGTGCCAAGTAGTATGGTCTTGGTTCTTTATATGTTATACCGGTTGTTTCGGACATAATTTTTTTTTTTTTCGACTTTGATTGGTTTAAGTGGCACAAGAGTGATCGAATGATCCTTATATTGATTGCTTTGTGAAACAGAAAAAATTAGTGATAATCCAATTCAAAACCGAGACTTTGAATGTATAGAATGAACAGAAATGTAATCGAATGTTCCCTTTGTTATGAAAAACAGAAAGATACAATCGATATACCAATTCAAAAATGAAACCCTTGAGTATGTGATCCCAACTTCCAAACAGAAATGATTCGTTTAGACTTCGAAAATAAAGTGTGTGACACTTATGATCAACGCGGGAGAAAGCAAAACGGTTTTTATGAAACTGAGACGAATTCTTTAAGTACTGTCGTATGATCAATTAACCGAACAAGTGAGCGGAGATTCTATGTTCAAATATTAACACGGACAGAAACGTAACATTTTTGTATGATTTTGACAGGAAAGACTTTGAATAATATAAACAACAACGAACACTTTTGATTCAGAAAGTTTGTATTTGAAAGATAACTAACCAAATAGAATGATGAACGACCGATTGATACTAGAACCTTGCTCTGATACCAGTTTTGTTGGCCCAGAAACAATCTTAGGTGCAGCGGAATAGATCGAATACAAACAATATATGATAATACGAACGACAATCAAAGAAATGTTTATAAGATTGATCGAAATTAACGAAGATACAAAAGTGTTTTGAAGTGAATATTGTTTGAGAGGATTGTAATGTTGTGGACAATCTTGATAACCGGTAAAATGATCCCCTTCGATGTACATATAGTCTTCGAAACGTTGTGTCTTGTTGTTTGACCGTTGTGACGGTTGATGATTCCCACCGGTTCATGTTTTGGCGCCAATTAACCGTCATAACCGTAAGGTTATTTCGGTAATTTTCTGCATTCAAATGTTCCACACAACCCTTTGATTCTTCGACTTGTGAACTGTGAAATGTTGCAGCCATTTTTCTATTGAGTCTTGATGCTTCTTCCTTTGTTCATGATCTTCGAATCCGTGTAGTCTTTGTTCATTTTGTATCCGATTGCATCTCGATCATTCTAGCTATACTAAGATTCCTAATATAATGTTCTAACTACATAATACACACATCATATACAAGTACTTACAAATACAATACACATAAATACATATAAGTTATATTTATAAATCAACAGAAACAACATCCATGGTGGATCCAGCTCATCGCTGCTCAAGAGTTTCTCCAAGACTCCAACACAAGCAATCACTTTCAGACTTTGAGAAAGAGCATATGCAACTTCATCTCCAACAAAACTGAAGTAGAATAAAACAAACATAATTAATGTGATTTGCTTAGGGTAATTAAAAGCTTTACAAGAGAAAGCATACCTCATTTGTTTCATTCAATAGGGCTCTCCTTCCCGAATGACCTTGGGTGACCCATGGGACACCCAAATTGGTAAGCACCTCAGCACTAAACATAGAGAAAATCAACTTTAATATTTCAAGTGAGATTGAAAATGATAATTGAAGAAAAGGTAGTGAATGTGCACGATCTTGTGCCACTTTAGATATAATCTACTAGGGGTGAGCAGAATTGGCCCGGACCGATAAAAAAACCGAGAACCGACCCGAAAATACATGAAAACCGAACCGGGTCTGCAATGTAGGTTCTGGACTCGGTCCATTAAATCTGATCCAGCCGGTTCTCGGGTCGGGTCGGTCCAGATCAACAATGAAACCGAAAAAAAACCTATGGACCGAAAATAAGTTATACTTTTAATTAACCTGAATTTTTTTTCTGAATTCCTATAAAAACCACCTAAAACCTACGCATAGTATCATACAACTACAATTCTGCTGTCAAAGTTAGCTGCTGCAATTCTGCAAATTCCTTCCTGAGTTGTTGACTTCCTGGTAAAAAATAAAAGTGATGTTAGCCTTTTATATTTACTTTCATTATATACGTGCTATCATACAAATGTTTAGATGCTGAGTACATACGTGCCATCTCTAGAATAACAATATTATGCTTGAAACATGATTCACATTTAAAAGGTTGCTGCATTATTATGTAATGGGTCAATATGGGTTGGGTTATAACATATAATTGAGATCTTTATTTCTTATACAAATGTGAAACTTTTACAAAATATAAATGTAAATGTACATCATTGCAGCGACAAAACATGTCTGAAACCTCTGAAAATTTATACGCCTCACCTAAAAAAGCCTACGCTTTCTAAGCGTCTTGCACCGAGGCCGAATGCTCACTTTTTGTGCCTTTGACAAGTATGATGCCTCCTAGATCAGTTCAAGCAAGTGCCATAGATACAGGCTTCCGTCAAGCATTCTATTTATGTTATACTTCATAGGTTGATTAGGTTCCATAGTCCACATGGCAGCTATGTAAGAAAAGTGTGAGGTGATCAGAGACGTTTAGGTCTCGAAAGCTGAGGCATTGCTCTTTGTACAGCCAAAATAAACTTTATGTATAACTTAATACCGCATTAGCTAATTAGAGATTGTAGAATTAATGTGATTATAGAGATTGTTTATGAATGGACAGATTGTAGAAGACTGGGAATTGAATAGTGTCTGAACTTATTGCACTTGCACTATCTAATGGCTATTGTTGACTTTTCTTTTTGACACTTTTTTTCTCATGTTCTTTGTTGTCTGTGATATGATAACTTTTGTATGAATAAGCTTTTTGTAAATATTTTCTATTAGTGCAAGTGCATCTGTGACTGGACATTTTTTGTCAAGCATCTTGATTGTACCTGAAACATAGAACAATGAAAACCTCATAAGTTGTATCATATTGTGTATGTACAAATCATCTGTGCAATCGGGTTGGGCTAACTATACTAAATTCTTTACTATTAGTCTATATGTTATATCTAACAGTAAACAAGAGTGGATACTTTAAGGCCCAAAAATAAGCAACAAACCATGTAATAAGGCTACTTACCTTTAACAAATTAGATGTTTGATCAACAATTTGATGCCTTAAATGGCCACAGATCCGAGAATTTCTATTAGGAGGAATGTGGGGCATGAAAGTAAAGGGGATGAAGTATGGATAATTTGAGGAAAATGAAGCTGGGTAGTCGGTTCGGGCATGGCTCTATGAGACCGACTGGAACCGTAATCGCAAGGACCGAAGACCGACCCGTATTAATGGTCCAAAATTCGGTTCTAATTTTATAGGCTTTTTCGGGTTTCGGGTCGGGGTCGGGTAATGAACGGGTCGGGTCGGTTCCTTGGATTTGCTCACCCCTATAATCTACAACTTAAATAAATAAGGTGTGAGCCACTTTAGATATAATCTACACTTTTAAGAAGATGATCATGTGAATAAGATTAAAAGGAGCGATGATCAGAGATAAAACTATAAACGCATAGATAATACTCAAACCAAATCTACATACATATAGTTATTGTGTATATTGTATCAATCGCAAATCAGGTCTGAAACGGATTCATCATAAAACAATCGCAAAACCAGGTCTGAAACATAAACAATCTTAAATCAGGTCTGAAAACGGATTCATCATAAAAGGGATTCAAATATAAATAAGAAACCAGTACGATAAAATACGACAATCGCAAATCAGGTCTAGAAAACATAGCAAATCTTAAAAACGGAAAACATTATAGTCGTCAATGAGTGTATGATGAGAAAAAAAACCCTGACTTATGAAGAACATAAACCAATCCGATAAAATACAACAAAAGCAACAAAAGGTTGTATTCATAACGAAATCGGAACTATTCAAAGGAGAAGAAACTGTATAGAAAAATGCGTACCTTTGGATACGGGTCAGAGGATAATAGAGCAGATGAAGAGGGTGGGTTAAAGATGTTGTGGAATGAAGGAGGTGAAGAGGTAGGGTTAGAGAGGATGTGGAATGAAGGAGATGAAGAGGCGCTGAATGAGAGAGGTAGGGTTAGAGTTCAGTAGTCGATTGTGGAATGAGTTGTGTTATTATCGGTTCTAAACTTTGGATACGGGTCAGAGGTCGGGTCGCGTCTTTTGAATTGAGCAATTGTATAGCTGACACGTGTAATATAGTAATGAGGAGCTCTAGGATGGGGGACAGTGTCCCCCTAGCTACTCCTTTATTAGAAGAGGTAGATTTCCATTACTTTCCTTATTAGAGTTTCTACGTCCAGAAGAGTCAAAGCTGTTAGCGGTCAGCATATATCATTTTACATTTACGTTTTCCTTATTAATGGAAATAATTAGGAGTATTAATCGTAATAAAATAATCATAATCATTTCCATTAATTTCGCCTTCCTCAAGATCAATTTCCTGAAATTGAGCATCACCGCCAGTTGCATACCGGTGATCGGAGTTGGATCATCATCATCAACATTAATGTTCTCATCGTTCACATCTTCGTCACTGTTCTGGTATCGATCGTCTTGATCACAACAGTCTTCCTTCGAAGCGTTCCTCAAAAAACTATGGAGAGCATTCCCCTACCTCTTCTATTGCCCATACATGATAACTCCTTCCCCTCCATCATATCACCACCTCTTCATTAATATTAATACGCTTTCCTTCCCCAACCAAACATCTACGTCCTCATATGATAGATCACCATCTAGATCACTAACTTGATCCTTATGAAGTACAGTTCCAAACCGACCACCAATCAAGTCGATCACCTCATTTTTTAGTAACCGCGAAGAAAGTGTCCTTCAACGCCAACGCTTCTAGTCAGACCTTTTCTGTTATTTCTTCATCCCAGAAAGACACACAAAATATTCAAACCACCAAGACACCTTATACGACACCACCATGAGAAATGTTATTCAAAGGAACATGACCCGATTTTAAAGGCCTATAAATCCAAATATCGCATCACCAAGGCATTACCATGCAATTCTTCAAACGCCCTCGTGTCACCATGTAATACGATCACGTCCTTATCCTTTCCATTTGATTTCCCACCTGTAAGGCTATCTTTGAACGAGTACCCTGCCTTCGTAGGATTATTTTTGTACATTCTCTCTTCGCGTGGTTTCTTCTCATCCCGGTGAACCTTCTTGTCGACATGAATCTTATTCTCCTTAGCATATTTTTCCAGGCTTGCAATTAGTTGTCACCTATTCTAACATTTACCCATTGATGACGTGGGTTCGCCTAAGCAAAAAAAGAATAATAAATATCATAAATACAAGGCGCTTAAAAGGTTGAAGG
>JAUTDX010001165.1:0-92204 GCA_030844895.1 Ambrosia x helenae
GATATATGACATACTAGGTTATATTTAGGGAGCTTCATAGTATAGACAAATCTATATGAAGTGACAATGTATGTTATGATATAGCATAGAATTTAATGTACTATAACTAGTTATGTTAAAAAGGGAAAAAAACAACCATTAAAAATATCGCAAATTGGTTAAAAAATTGTTTAAACAAAATTACGTAAATTTAAACGATCTTAAAGTTTGTTTTGGTTTTGTTTATTGGAAAAACATATATAGATTATGTGTGTGAAAATCAAAATTTTAGAAACATTTTTGAAATAAAATAAAAAAAAAACATTTATTGCTTTGTCCCTTTACGGAAACATAAAGATTAAAATTAAAAGTTTATAATCTAAAACCGCGGAACGACAAGGTCTTTGATCTTTGGTTTGATGAAGCGGAGCCGACTTCGTGGCTTCGAAAATTTTACGATTAAAAGTAAAAATGATTGTAGCTGGGCAAGCATCAAGAAAGGCGGAATCAAAGAAAGTAGATAAGCACGCTAAAGCTTGTGCAGATAACCAACATGTCTTTATCCCTTTGGCCTTTGATACCTTTGACTTCCTAGCGCTAGAGCCTAGAAGCTATTCGTTTCTTGACCAGGGTCCAACTGGTTCGTCCACAACAATAGTTCATCTCCAGGGGGCAAGGATTTGTCTTTATAGATAGGGTTTGCAATTCAGAAAGGGGTGCGCGGCGCAAGCTTGTTGCCCGTCTACCTTCTATTGTGATGTAACTTTCGTATTTTGTTTTAATGAAAAAAGCAGCTATATTTTCCTTCTGATGCATTTGATTAAAGAAATAGATGTCGTTTCATTTTAAAAAAATTTCGCCACATAACTTCCTTCGTTAACTGTTCTTCGTTTTCTTGATATGGATGTTCTAAGTATATGATACTTTCGATTTATTAATTATTAACTTCCGCCTTAGATGATATTAGGTTTTTTTATCTACATATACAAATTTATATTCAAAATTCGCAATTCAAGAAGAATTGTTACTTTGATTGTGAATCAAGAAGAAAAAATTATGATACGGTTAACACTTCACAACTCCATGCACCTCTATGATAGCGTGGGTAGTTGCAGTAGAGTTAATATTATTTCACTATAATTCATACGTTTGTATTTTGTCTAATTAAGTAGTTATATTTTTATTTTAGTAGGAATCCACTAACTCCATGATTTCCATATTTTTAGTGGTAGTTGATTATTATTTTCCTATTTAAGTTCTTGTATTTGCATTTTTGTGGGAATGAATGAAAAATTATAGAAAGCTTTGTGCTTGACTCCTCTCTCATCTTGAGTTCTTGAAGTTTTATAGGTTTTTTTTTGTAAAAACTATCATTTGGTGCTTTCATTGAGCCTTAGCCTCTATGGCTTTGGAAGAACTCAATGACTCACTATTTCTATCTCGATTCACCGGTTCGAATCCGGCCCGTTGGCTTTTTGAGGTTGAATGGTTCTTTTCCTTGTATGACATTTATGAGGAAGACCGGTTTGCTTACGTTGTTGAATACTTTGATGATGAACCTTTTTCTTGGTTCAAGTCATGGTATCGGAGACCCGAAAACCTCACATGAAAGTCTTTCATCATGGCAATGCTTTATCGTTTCCAGACAACCATCGCGCCACCACCCGCTTATAATTCGGCTTCTTCAATCCATTGTTCTACACTTTCCACCAACCAACAACCCATCATGAAACAACCATTCCACACATGGAAACTCAACTGGCAATGACCACAAATCTCATCAATGCCGTCACCAAATGTCTCACCATAAGCTCCCCTTCCTACACCAAATCCATTCTTGTTCACACACTTAAGTCTTTTACATATAACTATACTCAAGGCTCTAGTCCACTAAGGTGGTGTTTGTTTTTCTCCACAAGCACTTCTGACCTATTTTGTCTGCGCCGCGCAGACGCGGGCAGACGTTTGGGGCGGGCAGACTGTTTGTTCTCGGAAGACATTTCACTCCAAAAGCTCCTCCTGACCTCTTCTTGGTGCAGACTTGGACCAAAGTCTTCTAAGGTCTTCAAAGGTCTTCTCCTCACCCACCACCACCACCACCACCACCACCGTCACCCACCACCACCACGGTCAACCACCACTACCACCACCACCACCACCTACCACCGTCCACCCACCACCACTACCACCACCCACCACCGTCCACCACCACCACCACCACTGTCACCCACCCACCACCACCACCTAGCATCGTCCACCACCACCGTCCATCACCACCACGGTCCACCACCACCACTCACCACCGTCCACCACCACTACCACCACCACCCACCCCCACCACCACCACCACCATCACCCACCACCACCCACCACCACCACCCACCACCGTCCACCACCACGGTCCACACCACTACCACCACCCACCACCGTCCACCACCACCCACCACCACCCACTATCACCACCACCACCGTCCACCACCGTCACCCACCCACCACCACCACCTAGCATCGTCCACCACCACCGTTCACCACCACCCACCACCGTCCACCACCACTACCACCACCCACCACCACCACCACCATCACCCACCACCACTCACCACCACCACCACCGTCCACCACCCACCACCGTCCACCACCACTACCACCACCAACCACCACCACCACCACCACGGTCCACCACCACCACCGTCCACCCACCACCACTACCACCACCCACCACCGTCCACCACCACCCACCACCGTCCACCACCACCCACCACCACCACGGTCCACCACCCACCACCACCCACCACGATCCACCCACCACCACCGTCTACCACCAGACTGCTGTAAAAACTCAGTTTATTTAAATTTAAGTTTATTTCAGCAGCCTGCAGACGTTAACAAACAAACAGTCTTCTTCTTGCAGACTGCAGATCTTTGGTCCACCTCTTCTCCTACAGATGTCTGCAGATGTGGTCCACAGACTGCAGACCTTTTCCTGCAGAAAAAACAAACAGCACCTAAGTTCTCAAAATTACAATTATGTGACTTTTCCAAGGGTCGACTCAAATTGGAATCATCAACAACCGCCGCTACTATAGTTTTTGAATCGGCACTTTATGAATAGAAAGAGGTCGGTTTTTGAACCGGGATCTGGAAGACGAGAGTGGCGACCACCTTGGCGCATAGTTGAGACTGAACCGAATGCCGTTGGGAGACTCGAATGGCGACCTCCATGGCGACATCAAGTGGTTTTTTTGCCTCCACAGTGAATCACTTAAGCCTTTAGAGGATGTAGCGGGACGACGTGAGTGGCACCCGCCTTGGCGCTACATAAGACCGAACTGAATGCCACCGGAAGACTACCATGGCTGCATGTTGAGACCACCCAAATGTGGTTGTTCGACTCGAATGGCGCCTACCTTGGCGTTTAACACTGATCGGTCCGAAGGCTACTGGACGATTCGAATGGAGACCACCTTGGAGATATTCGTGGCGTTACGTGGAGACTGCCCCTAATGCTTTTGTTCCGTCTTGAGGACTGATGAACCGGTCGTCACGGTTCATACAAAACCTAAATAACCTAGGTAGCTAGGGTACGTAGGGTATCGAATCCAAGGAGCATGTGGTTAGCGTCACACTAGCTATTTGTTTAGTTACTTATGAAGATGTAGCATTGTATTATGAAGTTCTTTCTAGTTTTCTCTTTTTATTGGTTTTGGAGGGATGTTGGAATTTTCAAGTAATAAAAGCAACAATAAAATCTAGCTAACAATCACTCCCGGGTTCGGATATGCAAGTAAACTAGGATTCAAGAGTTATTATGATAGATTTGCAATTTCACTTGTAAGACTCGCTAGGACAGAGAATCAAGACTTAGGCATCAACAAATAGCTACTAGGCCCTAAGTATGCTTCATTATCTAGTTCACCAAATCCTATATGTTGAGTTAAGCATAATTGATAGAATTCATCTTATGAGCTTAAGAACACAATGGTCTCTAAACATGCAATAAGTCCAACCCAATACCAAGACAATTAAGCACAACAATTAATTCATACAAATGATGTCACGATCACAAATAGATTTGCAAGATACAAAAACCTTTAGTCATATAATGAGTCTAATCCAATAACCCAGCTTAAGTGATAGGATTTATCTCACAAGTCTAAAGATAATGTTGAAGCAAAACTCAATTGACAAGATTCATCTCTATGGTTTAAGCATACAAGAACATACACAAGGTTCAACCCAACATCAAAATCTAATTGACGGAATTCATCCCCATGGCTCAAGCACAACATAAGCATACACAAAGTTCAACCCAATATCAATGATTCATTAAGAACAACACTTGTTTCTTGCAAAATACAATCATAATAAAAAAATAACGAATCCAAAAACTTACAATCCTTCACCCGGAAGTGAAGGGGAACCTAAACAAACATGGTTTTGGGAGCTTGAATGATGATGGAGAAGATTGGAAGAATGGCCATTGAAGATCTTGGATGATAATAATGATATGGAATGGATTGAAGTGATGAAAAACCCCCAAAATCGCCCCTTTGATCGCCCAAATCGCCCTAAGGCAGCTGGAGAAGAAGTTAGGGTTGCAAGACTAATTTTCGGGTGTTTTAAAGCTTTCTGCGTCAGATCTGGGCGTCCTGGACGCTGGTCTGGGCGTCCCAGACGCTTACTGGTGTTGGCCAACTTGTTTTCTTTATAACTTTTTCGTTATAACTCCGTTTTCCTCCATTTTCGCGGCCACATCTTCGTATTTAAACCCTCTTTCACATCATACAAAAATATCTTCATTTCCAATTCTTGTATGTTTCCTAAGACACATCCAATCTTCGTTCTTTGCACCCGATTGCTCGTTTCTTCACCAATTTAGCACTTATGACTTATCATTCATCATTCTTGGATAAGTACCTAATTCCGGGTGAAACTACACACAAATAAACCAAAAAATACAAAATTAAACTAGACAAATGTGATCCTTTCGGCATCACATCAAGGACAAGGACGTTTTCAAGGGCGCGAGAATTGATACGGTTCACACTTCACAACTCCATGCACCTCTATGATGGCTACGTGGGTAGTTGCAGTAGAGTTAATATTATTTCACTATAATTCATATGTTTGTATTTTGTCTAATTAGGTAGTTAGATTTTATTTTTAGTAGGAATCCACTAACTTCATGATTTCCATATTTTTAGTGGTAGTTGATTATTATTTTCCTATTTAAGTTCTTGTATTTGCATTTTTGTGGAAATGAATGAAAAATTATAGAAAGCTTTGTGCTTGACTCCTCTCTCATCTTGAGTTCTTAGAAGTTTTGTAGGTTTTTCTTTGTAAAAACCTATCAAATTACCAAAGTGGAATGACATTTTAAATGAAATGAGGATATGACATTAGGCAATTTAATGAAATGGTGGGTGTTTGATTGTGAAAAGGTGATGACGTTAGAAGTGCCCCAAGTTACTAATTATATATAATATATATATATATATATATATATATATATATAGGGGAGGGTTATCTTGAGAACAAGAATTTTTGTGAGAACTCTAGGAACTAATTTCATCCATAGATCATCTTCAATCAAGGGCTAAGATTAAATGGGGGCTTAAATGAGAAGGGAGCCATAAAATAAGAACCAAAAGGGCAACATAGTAAAAATACACTTCAAACACCCAAATCGTGTCTTTCAAAATTCACCTTCTCATCAAGAATTTAAATCCCTAATCCACTTTCTTCATCAAGAAGTCAACCTGCAAATCAATAACGACGGTTTTAGAAGAACAAACAGGAAGAATGATTGACAATCTAACCAGTATGATTTCTATTTCGTTTATTGATTTTAATTAATCTAGGGTTTTATAGTGTTGGATTTAATGTTTGTTAGTTACAGGAGAGTTAATTTTGAATGGTGATTCTTGACCAATCATGTGTTCACCAAAAACAATAGGATTACAGTTGAGAGTTGGATTTGTGTATTTACGGTTTTACGACTTTGAGTGTTTGTGTGAAATTAGGAGATAAACTAATAGGATTTTGATTTTAGTATGATTTGTTTTTTAGTAGCACAAGTTGCAGTTTATATGTCATCATTAGTAACAAATAAGGATACGAAAATTATTAGTGTTAGTTGTGTTTGAAACATAATATGTTTGATAACGAATTCGATAGTTCGATTCAGTTGGAGGGGAGTCTTTGGTTGTTAATTTCACTGATGATGATGTTGTTTCTTGTTGATACTAGAGTATCTTGGTTCATGCAGTTGTTCCTGAATATGATGGACACTTGATATTGAGTGAACTGGTCATAGAAACTCCATGAATTAGCCAAACGTGATGGTATATGATAACAAATAATTTTATAACTCGTTGAATGGTTTTATACATATGTAAATTAAATATATAAAGGTGTACACATGTGTAAAGCATAGTGGTTAAAAAATTAAGCATAGACATGAACGTTTACACATTTGTAGATCATAATAGTTAAAAACAAATAAGCACAAATCTAAAGGTTTACACATGTGTAAATCATAATGGTTAAGAAAATAAGCATAGATGTGAAGGTTTACACTTGTGTAAATCATGACAGTAAAAAAATAGACACATATATGAAGGCGTAATTACACATGTGTAAATCATAATAGTTAAAAACAAATAAGCACAAATACAAATGTTTACACATGTGTAAATCATAATGGTTAAAAAATAAGAATAGACGTGAAGGTTTACACATGTGTAAATTATAATTGTTAAAAATAAGCATGGTTTACACATGCGCATATCATAGCATTTCAAAAATATATATATATAAGCATGGTTTACACATGTGTAAATTAAGGTTTATATAGTAAATCATAATAGTTTAAATCTAGAGGACAATGTTAACAGGTTGCAAGCATCTAGTAGATATAAAGACCTTTGAAGAACTAAGCATGTGGCTTCAACATGGAGAAAAACAAACGACATAAAGTACAATTAGATCTGCTGATAAAGGAATATGTGTGAAGATCGTTTTATCTTCCTAAGAAAGAAAGTCTAATAACTAAAGCATTGAAGATTGAGAAAGAATAGATGTTTTTAAGAACATTAAATATTGCTTTTTAGTTTATCGTGGTTCTATACATCAAGTATTACGATTTGTTATCCATGTATGAATGCTTTTCATTTTAGATAATACTATCTTGATTTAAATTTTACTTGTTTATCAATTGTATGATTTTGCTTTTTGGATAATGCTAACTTGGTTAAATTCGAACATGGGTATGGAAAAGAACAATTTACACTTGTGTAACTCAGTTGTATATAGGTGACAGTTATAATTTACACATGTGTAGTTTAGCTGCACATATGTAAACTAAACACAATATATGTATATTGAACAGATTACAAAGATGACAATGAATAATTTACACACCTGGAAGTCAGCTGCACGTATGTAAAATGGACACAAATATGTACGTTGAACCATTTACACATGTGTTGTTCAGCTATACATATTTGACGTAGAGCAATTTATACATATGAAATTCAGAAGTGCATGTGTAAATCAGTCACACATATGTAAAACAAACACATATATGACGGGGAACGTTTTGTATGTGTAATTCAACTGCATATATGTAAAATAGACCAACATATGTGACACAAAACAGTTTACACATGTGTACATCAGCTGCACATATGTTAAACATACACACGTATGTGACAATGTACTATTTACACATGTGTAACTCAGTTGCAATGTGTAAAACAAACACAAAATATGTGACCAAGAACACATACACATGTGTAAGACATATTATATAAGATACATGACATTAGGCATATGTAAAACATGTATATACAGTGGCGAAGCTTGGTTCTCGAATCGGTGGGGGCCGGACTCAAATTTTTTCGATCGGTAGTGGCCGGAAGATCAAATCGGTGGGGGCCGAACTCAACCTTGACTCAATTTACTTTAAAAAAACGCAAAATTCCACCACTACGCCAAAAAACGGTAGGGGCCGGGGGCCCCTCTAGCCATAAAAAAGCTTCAGCCTTGTGCATATACACATACGTAAAACAAACACTTACATATGCGAATCTAATGACATATAAGAAAACAAACCCGTATACAATAGTATTGGAACACTCAAATAACATGTAAATATGTAAAATCCAGCATCATAACACAAGTTTAAATTCAACCCATAAAATTTTAAATGATTAAAACTCATACTAGACGGATATGTTATTCGATCTAACATTAGAACAACACAAGAGAAACTTCATTCAATATGAGAATCTTCGTCTGTATGACTCCCTTCATCACCAAGATTGCCTTCACCAGTTGGATTTGTTTTTTTAGAATAGTTATAAGAGTCATGGTACCCAAGTTATCCACATGATTTGTACTTCATTTTCTTCTTCTTGCTCTTAACCTTTGCTTTGAAAATACTAGTATCCAATATTAATCCCATTCAAACAGATTACTAGAAATCTCGTACTTGTGTCTCTATAAAAGTAGACAATGGGGAAAGTTAACATCAATAAGAAACATACATATACGTAACAAGAACTAAAACATGAGACATAAGATTGATATGTAAAAGCTTTAAAATCGTTAACAATGAAGCTAATAATATGTTTATGTAGTTACACATGTGTAATAAGTAAATCAAATTAAAAGTAATAATGCAACCATTCACAGATATACAGATTTAGTGTTTGCTGAATCTTAGATAGCCCCATTAGCCTGATTGCTTTTCATTTCAAAGAAAGGGACCACCAAATCCTAATTTGGACATCACTTGATTTTAGTTTAGGAGTATGGGTTATCTTTAATAAGAAACATACAATGCGCAACAAGAAAATAAAATATGGAATATCGATTCGATATGTAAAGGGCCTAGCACTATTAACAAAAAAGCTATAAAAACAAGCAGTTACACGTGTGTAAATCAGAAAAAAAGTGATGCAAGCAATTACAGTGGAAACGGGTCAACATAAAAAATGTATCGTTATACGTACAGATAAGGAAAACAACCATTCATGAACATATTTCAAAAGTGTGAATGCAAAATAACAATTAGACATAACAAATATACAATTGAGGAAATTAAGCACTAATATTTTATTAAAGTTAGCAAAAACTAAACAACTGTATTGTTATGGTTAAGAACATAAACCGCTGTGCAATTCGATTAGTTGATTACAAATGCCAACTAGCAATTTTAAGCTTCCAAAACTTGATTGATCTATTAACATAAATTACAACTTATTTCTAAGTTCTACTCCAATGAAAAGTCTCATTGGTGGAAGCTTTAAACGAATTCAATAAAATGCCTAATTGCACATGATTCTGAACAATTACATTTGGTTAACTTTATGAAATGACAACTAAATCACACTACATAACATGAAAATTGTTCAATAAAAATGCATAGTAATCACACAGACAAAGGAAAATAGATACAATGAGATAAGTTCCTGGAGAGGGTGGAATCAGGCTAGTACATGACGAAGGAAACATAAACAACCGAGAAGACGATTCTGATCAACACATCGTCTCGAGAAGATGAATGAATCTTGATTTAGGGTTGTATCTAGAAATTAATAAAGAACCCTAAATCATACATCTAATTAGCGTAAGCCACAATAAAATGAGTTTGATTATGAATTACCTGTAAACGAATCAAATGATTAATAACAACCTTAATGGAGCTTTGATTTAGGGTTGTATGAATCATCGAATGATCAGGAACAATGAATCTGATATGAATACTGGAAACATTTGAGAAAATATGAGAGTGGTTGAATTACTAATTTAACCTTTTGTTTAAAGCATAAGGGGATATAAATGAGTGGTTGAGATTTGTTCTCATGGTTCTCACAAAAGATGGGTGTTCTCATTTAACCCTTATATATATATAATATATATATATATATAGGGGAGGGTTATCTTGAGAACGCTAAATATCGCGAGAAACCGTGAGAAAAAAAATGAAAAACCAATCAAATCATTTTTTTTCAATACAAACCTAATTATAATCAAAATAAAACATTTAAAAACAAATTTTCTTTCCAAATAATTCATCTTTTCTTGCAAAAACACTTTCAAATTAACTTTTTACACAAGTGTAAATGAAACAGTTTACACATGTACAAACAGTAAATTTACACATGTGTAAAAACAATTTATTTTCGTATATTTTTAAATTTTTACGCGTAAATTGTGTTTTTGGGATTGTATTTTAGTAATAAAGATAAGTGTAAAAAGAAATTTTTGATTTGAATGGTTTTAGATGGCGTTCTCGCGGTTCTCACGAAATATAGGTGTTCTCAAGATAACTTTCCCCTATATATATATATGAGAAAACAACAACTTTAATTACGTGAATAAGAATACAAATGTATATTAAAGTGAAAAATGTATGTTTGGATGAAGGGCAGAGGCAGAAGCAACTATTGCAAGACATTATTGAGGCTGTAGTCTTTTTTTGGAATTGACTTGTTTTGACTTATTCTCCTCTGGATGAAAACAGATTTCTCACTTACAGTTTCATTTAGTGTAAGAAACTTGTTTATCATACGTGCTATAACATTTTTTTTACTTATTATCATGTTAGAAATTTTAGTATTACAAGACGTTGGATTAATAAAATATTAAATGGCTTTTATAAGCGGAAATATAAAAAGAATTAGTTAAGAAAATAAATAAGAGATAAACGTGAAGTTAAGAAAATAAATAAGAGATGAACGTGAAGTTATGATTAATAATATTATTATTTCATATGAGTGATAATTGAGATAATCATAAAAAAGATATTTATATGTAAATTAAAAATAAAGATAATATAAATACAGTAAAGTAATAATAAAGATAAAGATAAATAGGGCTGCAAACGAACTGAACTTTCAGCGAACTGGTGGGAAGTTCGTTTGTGTTCATTCGTTTAATAAATAAACGAACACGAACAAAAAATTCCGTTCGTTTAGTTAAACAAACGAACATGAACATAGGCCGCATTCGTTTGTTTATGTTCGTGAACGTTCGGTAACGTGTTCATTTATGTTCGTTCGTGTATGTTCGTTTGATGTCTTCAACTTTATTTTCAGTATATTACTAAAGATTTCAAGTTTAAGATGCAAACTTAGTTTTTTTGAGACACTACTTTATTCCGTTTACCAATATTATGTTGAGTATCAAGTATATTTGTATAATTAGGTTATATTTTAGGTGGTTCTAGATACTGTATTAATATATGTGAAATTGATCTTATTCGAAAGTTAATATATGCCAGTTTGTGCTTATTTTCGTTCATGAACATTTTTTTGTGTTCATGGATGTCCGTTTGTGTCCGTGTGTGTTCATGAACAAAATTAACAAACGAACACAAACAAGAGTATTTTCTTAACAAACGAACATGAACAGAAAATCTCGTTCAGTAAGTGTTCATGAACTGTTCGTGAACACATATATTCCTTAACAAACGAACATGAACAAGGCCTTGTTCGTTTTCGTTCGATTCGTTTGCAGCCCTAAAGATAAAGATTATAAATTAATATATATTGGGTTAACTAGGTTATTTATAACCTAAAACTTTTGACGGGAATTGAAGACTGGACATGGCCTCAATGACATATGTGTCCACCTCAATCGCTTTATTATATATATATCTACAATTTGGGTACTTAGCAATATTAGTTATTGTCAATGTAAGACTATCTCACTGGGTAAAGACTATTGGATCTTAGTGGGAAGTCTTGGATTCAATCCCAAACAAGGAGTAAATTAAAATTAAAATATATAATTAAAATCTGTCTTTCCTTACGCTGTGTTCCCGAGTTTACTAAATAAAAGAAAAGAAGAGAAAGGGATATTAGGAGAGAAAAGAAAGGAAAATATATAATTTTATTTCGTGTTCCCGAGTTGAAAGGAAAAGAAAAGAAATAAAGATTTTATGTGTTCCCGAGTTGAAAGGAAGAGAAAAGAAACATATATTTTACAATTATACCCTTGTAAGATTTTATTATAGGTTAAATGAGAAGGTAAATTGGTAAATAATATATAACTAGTAGTAAGCCCCCGCGCGTTGCGGCGGGGGTGTAAAACCATACCAAGTAGCATTAATGTCACACCACCACCAGCGACCACTAACACCAAAAAGCTCGTGAAAGTAAAATAAATAAAAAAAGGAAAAATAATACCAAATGAAAAGAAGGCGTAAAATCGCAGAACCACGCATGCTCGTTACGACGTGTTAATGCCAAAGGCGTAAAATCGATGATTTTTAATAACTATGGTTAATGTGAAGTAACTAAGTCGGTCTAGGACCCGCGCATTGCGACGAACTTGTTATAACTCGCAAAATTTAGAACGAAACTTAAAACGAAAAAATTACGTGAGATGAAAATTATGTGGGACCAAAGTTGAAAGAAAAAAGTGTTAGGGTTAAATTGTAAAAGATGAAAATCTTTGTGTTAAAAGTAAAAAAATGAGAAGTTTTGTGTTAGAAGTGGAAAATTAAAATTGTTAGTGTTAAATTATAAATGATGAAAATATTTGTGTTAAAAGTAAAAAAGAAAAACATTTGGGCTAAAAGTGTAACATCAATTTTTTTTTTGAAAAACTCCCTAAACATAGGGTACAACCCCTCTATGCACAAAAGCTTTGGTAATTAGAGTACTTTAAATTCTATTCTCCCAGAACACGTGCCTCTCTTTGATTTGTTCCTTCAACAAATTACAATACTTGACAACAACGACTAGGTAAGAACCCATCTCTCTTTAACGCTGCCGATTCGCTGTTCTTGGCGGCGATGATGAATCCGGTGCCGGTGCCGTTGTTTCCTTTTGTTCCGGTCTTCTATGGCAACTAGGAAGAAAGAGTGACTTGGGGTTGTAGAGAGAGAGAGTGAAAGAGAAGGGTTTTGCCCTGTTTTTGGGATTTGTAACCTCCCCGCCGCCTGTATTTTGGTCCGTGGGGTGGTCTCTGGCCAGTCTAGCGACGACAGGAACAGGACATGACATTAGAGGTAAGAACCTGCTACTTTATCTTTCAGTTTGTTAGGGTATATCTAATTTGTTCTATATATATTTGTTAACTTTGGCTTATTAGATAATTAATTTTTGAATAGAAGATTCTCATTTATTCTACAAGGGTATGGTTTTCTTGACGTATAAACGGTTTTCTTTCCCTCAGTTTGTCTTAGGGCTTCAATTGGTTGATCGATTGCTACAACAGACCTTTTCAAGATTTATAATCTGATACGGGTATGGTTTGGTTTTTTGGATTTTGACTCTGTTTTTGGTCAATTATGATTTTGAATTTTGTTTTTGTCTTATAATTTGGGGATTTTAATCGATGATCTAATTCAGCTTCTGTTTGGAACTACAATTGTCAGATCTGCATAAATTGATTTTCTTTACTGAACTTTGAATTTTTCTTGATTAGGTACAGGATTAATGATATGTATATCATTACATTTTGTAGTTTAATTGAAAATGAGGTCACTATCTAATTCGAGGCTTTCAATTGAGATTAGTTGTTGAATGTTGGATATGTTGACAACATATAAAGTGAACTTGTATGTTGGATATGTAGAAGACATAAAAAGTGGTGCTAAACTTACTTGTATGGCTGTATTAAGTAATCAAACTGAACCGAATCTCAACTCAGTTTTGACAGTCATGCATATCACTTAAAGTTTAGTCTTGGTGCTGTGAAAGCATATAGTTTTAGCAGACCATTTTGCCCCTATGATCATGAATATAGGATACTGAGTATACATTTTTTTACTCCCAAGTGTTGGTTTTCAAACCTTAGCTGCATAAATGTACTAAGTGTTTAGACATATTTTGGCTTCCTTATTGTTTGGTGGGTCTATTGAATTGAACGTTTTTTATATATGGTTCTTATTTGCAGGTGTACAGAGGAAAGCTTTTTTTTTTTTTTTTTAACTTCTAAGCATGATTAGAATTTGAATAACAAGTACTAATGGAGGTACGATCAAAACTTCTATTAGTGTATTTATTTAAAATAAATTAGTTTTTTGTGCTTTTATTTTTCTATACATTTTTTCCCGGGGATGATGGATACATGTGTTGTTTCACAATTTTAGAACCATGGTTCTGTGACTTGAGGCACATTTGCTATATAAACTTAAATCCTAAAGGTTACAAACAAGATTTCATATTAACTGGGAATAATGTAAAGTGATTACATGGTTCAAGTACGTAGAAATGCATAGTTGTAAGGTCAAATGGGTCATATTGCATTTGAAGGTGCTATTTCAATTAGAAAGGGTGTGTAAATGCTATTTTACAGTTTAAACAAGTTAAATAATATTTGTATGCTTATTTGTATCCCTTTTGTACTAGAAAGGGGATTAGATCAGATCATAAATTCAAGTCGTGAACAGAGCCAGTAGTTGCCACAACTTTACGGTGGTTGCGCGTAAAATACGCCACCGGCTTTTACGCCAACTATTAAAGCCAGCGGTACTCTAACCTACATTTTTTCATGTTTGACATATATTCCATTAGAGCCGAAAAAAATTGGTATAAATTTAATACTCAGTTGAACAGTAGGGACTTAAAGAGAGGGTATTGGATTTGTTATGTAATAGCCTTTCATGTGAGTATCCGAACCTTGATTATTTTTAAGTTAATATACTCATATATTGTTAGGTATTAACCTTGGAGTTTTTTGTAACAGGTTCCTTAGAAATGCTTCATAACAAGCCTTTGGCGTCTAAATATATTGATCTTTAGGGTGTGGCATTAGCATGTATGCATTATTATCGACTTCTTTATTGGTAAGCCAACATCCTACGTAAATACTAAGTATTAATTGTTGGAAATTTATGGAATAAATATTTGATGAGTTTTTTTTTTGTTTTTTTTTTTTTATAATTTTGTTTGAAGTAGGATGGTCATATTAATTTGCGGACAAAAGTCTCTACACAAGGAACTTGGGATCAGTAATTGCGCACAACCTCACTACTTATCATGGGAAAATATAATAGAGGATATGCATTTACCTATGGTAATGCATCAATTTCTTAATTTTCCTTTCTTCTTCGATGCTTAACTTGATGTTTACATATTTTTATAGTTGTGTGGTTCCTTAAGACATAACATTGAATTAGATTGTATATTTAAATTCATTGGAGTGAAAAAACAACACGGCATTTGCAAATATTTGCTTACATTTGTATGGGACAAATTGCGCTTACACAAGAATAAGAGCATTTACATTCTCTTTATAGACGCAATACCCGCTGCGAAGCGCGGGGTATTAACTAGTTAAACATAATTAGTTGTAATTTATGAGTGTTTAACCTTTATTATTCAAAAGAAAAATAGTTGTTATTTTGTCCTTTTATGATTTTTTTCTTTTTCAATTTACTTTAAACCCTTTTTTTTATTTTGAAAAATTGGATTTAAATACTCAAAACTATTGTTCGTTAGCTATATCACTTTCAACTATCACTATCGCTTTGAGTACCAATACTCCTAACGTTATAATTTGTTTGTTATGTCACCCCAAACTAACCAAAGGAGAATTGTATTTTAATAATCCAAACTTTGCCTCGTTGGCCGACAATAATCTGTACTTAAGAAATTCCTTGCTACAGTCCCAACTTTCAAATTAGTATTGTTTAGAAATAAACTTTTATTAACTGAAAACTAATCCATTTTCAAAACTGAAAGAGTTTGAAAGTTAAAAAGTTCATTATCGGCAAATATATTGAAAGTTGGGACTATTTTGGGGAATTTCTTAAGTACAGATTATTGCCGGCTAACGAGGTAAAGTATGGATTACATTTCCCATAACCAAACACTAACTCCAGTTTTTTGATGACATGACATTTTTTGCCTACGTCGCATGCTAACATGACATTTTTTTCTTGCATGGCATGTTGACGTGGCAAAATGTTCCTACGTGTCTTGCTGACTTCAGCGTCCACGTAGGCAAAAGCATTGCCACGTCATCGAAAAAACTAACAAAGTTACTATTGGTTAATTTGGGGGTGACATAACAAGTAAAGTGTAAAGCTGGGAGTATTGATGGTCAAAGTGAAAGTTTGGAATGATATCGACCAACATGCACTAGTTTGGAGTATTTAAACCCAATTCTCTTTCATTTTTAATCACAAGATTTTTCACCTTAAACTTTTGTCTCCTATGCTTTTCCTATTTTACAATTTTTTTGTTTTATGTTTCGGCATAAATTTTGCGAGTTAATATGTTGTAAGCGCGTCTTTGGTTCAATGTTTTTTACGTCCTTTTTCCCCTGGTTAACGACTCTGTCGCAAGGTGCAGGTCTTAGCTCGACTTGGTTTTTCTTTTCCGTTTTAAATCTAATTTTTCGCATTAACACGCCATAATGGGTGTACATAGTCCAACTTTTTTACATTAAGCTTTTGTTTATTTTAATGTTACCGATTCAAAACACGAGTTATAATACTAGTTTAAAATAATTTTAGAACAATAACCTATAAAATTCAATACTCAATAAACTTTTTAAAAATTAGTAATATTTTCAAAACCGAATAGCATTTTTAAAAGTTAAGATGTCTTGATTGGTTGGTCAACCTTTGGCCTTCCAAATCATGTGATCCCTCCAACTGAATCATTTTAAGCATATAAAAGGACCAAAAAAATCCTGAAGATCATGCCGGTAACTCTTGATCCGTCGCCCTCAACCTCTATTCTGTTGTCTATAAAAACCTATACTTATTGCACCATCTACTCTCAATTACCCTCTCCAATCTCTTGTTACTTCTTGGTTCATATTTTCAGTTTTGTTGTTTGGATTGGCCCTACCACCCACAAAACTCTACCTTGTGAATATGCGTGTGGAGGTTCTTCTTTTACAAGATCCCTTAACAATTAGCTTTAACCCAACATTGGTTGGAATTGGCGGTCTCGGAATTGTATATTCAGGTAAAGTCTTAAGATTTTTTAATTCATAATAACTTTAGATAATTCTAGATGAATTTCATTTGAGCATTTTTATGAATGACATCTATCGTTTAGAAGACTTAGCCGAATTTGGTGTGTGTGTGCGCGCAACTTTACCAAGAAACGATTACGTAAATGAAGTATTATTTGTGAGTTTACCTTTCTAATTATTTGTCCTTGTTTTCAATAATATTATTACTTAAAATAATCAAATCATGAAAGGTTTTCCATAAATTGTTTGAGCATCATGAACCATATATTGTTAATAACAAAGAACATGCTAAATTGCACACAAAGTAGCGAGTGAAGTAGAATTAAAAATGCAAGTCGAGTTTTTTTATCGCCAATTGTAATTTCAAAGCCGATGAAAGCTGTTTCGAATGTTGAAGGAAATAAGATTAAAACTACACGTTAAGGGATGCTTTTGTTTTATCTTTTCTTGTTATGATCTTGACAACAGAAGGTGGCTGAATTTTTAAGGAATGACAAAAATAGAAACAGTGAATATGATTAGCATGAATGCAGTCTTCTTCATCCTAAAACAGATTCATATGAAGAAGATTATGTATTGTACATGGGTGGTGACTTGAATATTGCAAAGAAGTTTATAAAGAAAAGGAAATTCGATTTCATAAAAGCAACCCATGCACTAGATGAAGCAAACAAGACCTTGCCCACTTCAAATCTAAAATATTAAGTTTATGTTTAGGGGCGCGTGTTGGATTAAGTAAACAATAAACTTAATATGTATGTATTTGTAAATATGTGTTGATGCGTATGTAATGTTTGTGTATTTGTAAATGTTGAACATATGTATTAGTATATGTAAGATGTATGTGTATTAATTGATAGTCATAAATATAAGTTTAGTTAGTAAGTAGGAATTTGCATATGGGTTGATATGGTTCAAGAAAGGCCACAACAACTCTGATGGGTCAATATGGATCATGTCCGAAGGCTGCAAAATGGATTAACAGAACTGGATCAGAAGCATCTTAATGGATCACAAAGACAACAGCATAACAGAAAGCATGAAACAAGACTGCACACATCGAAAAGGACCAAAATACCCTTGGTAGTTATAAACTGTTATGTTCGGTGTCAAAGATACAAAACAGTGGTAGTTATTTTCCTGAGCAACAGACAGAACCATTCGAATGATAACTGCATGAAGACCCAACGGTTCATTAAGTATATATAAGACATATCATGTAGATTGTAAACTCGCCAAGATTGTTTATCAATAATGTAGGATCGACGTACGTGTCTACCGACAATCACGAGTGCTATATTCAAGGTGCGGAATCCCTTGAGTATGCTTTAATAACAGTAACAAACTTGAAACAATGAAAAGCGAGTAATTATCACACACAAACGAGTCAAAGATTCACGTTTATATCATTAAAACAGAGCGCGGGTGTTACAATGATCAAACCAAGCAATCTCAGACCAGGGGAGGGTGTTTGGAGAGTGTGTGTGGCAAAAACTAAACATTAGGGTTGAGAATAGGCCTATTTATACCTCCCGGATACGTACAGACCCCTGAAGGCGATTAGGAGGCTATGAGACATGCAGCTATAGGCGATTAGGGCCTAATCGCCTATAGGAACTCCCTAATCGCATGAACAGTGATGTGGTATAGGGCCTAATCGCCTATACCCATCCTGTAATCGCCTTCAGCAAGATTCACACCCCAAAACGCGTATAAACGTCTCCAAACACCCCGAAATACGTCCAAACATCCTGTATACTAGCCTAGGGACATCATGTACTAACAAATAATAGAATCCTTTATTTCCTGTTCAAAAGTTTATGTTTGTCTGTTTTGTTTTCTGTCCAGAATCAAAGATACAAATCTGATTCATAGTATTCGAAAGTTTTCTGTTAAACAATTCCTATTTCGTTTGTTCTTGATTCAGTTATAGTCAATCATATTCGTTTATTTGTGTGTTGTTTATTTTTTTTTATCGGCAAATTGCAATATATTCCACCTAAAAATCATATACACGTCAGTGGGCTAGTAAGATACTAGACTCAAACCAACAGAATCACCCAATACTTAGTACATATTCAAACAACTCCCTATCCTACCAATTTAAGTGATCGGCAACTCAAATGATTTCCATGACTCCCAGGTCCATCCTGATGACTTTAATATGTGGTTGACCCAGCTGTATGATACAGCTTGCAGCTCACCGAATATTCCATCCAGGTTCGCCCTTGTTCCTTGAAAGATTGCAGCGTTTCGAGCTTTCCAAATTGACCATGCAGCACCGAGAACGATAATACGAATCCATTTCCTTTGCTGTCCGGTATGCTCCCCATCTTATGTATCTTCAACAGATCTCGTAATGTGAATGCATAAATGGGAGGTATGTTGCACCAAAAGCTGATCTTGTGCCATATCCACGACGCCACATAACAAGATGTTAGCAAGTGGTTTGCGTCTTCATCTGTATCTCCACATAGTTTACATTCTGCCGAGCCGTGTATGATTCTTCTCCGTTGCAGCCCTTTCTTCGTGGGTAGGCGGTCTTGTTCTGCTCTCCATATAAAAATCGGAACCTTCTTTGGGACTCCTTTCACCCATTGGAATGGGAAAAAAGGAGTGGCATAGCTGTCCAAAATTTTTCTGCAAGATGAGACTGTAAATACGCCATCCGAAGACCCGACCCATTCCCATTTATCCCTAGTATCTGATAATAAGGTACCAGCAACGAGTGCACTGCACTGTTGCAGATCCGTCAATTCCAGGTTAGAACTTGGTGCTCGTTTCCAGCCCCACGCCTGGGAACGAACAGCCACCGAGACATTCTTGCAACTTTCAATGGCAAACACGTGCGGGAAGCGATCTTTGAGCGGACCATCATCAACCCACCAGTCTAGCCAAAACCTGACCTCCGACCCATCGCCCACCTTCCCTTTAATTGAGGCCGGAATATCCAGGTCTTGTTCCAAGATGACATCACCAATTTTAAAGATTGCGTTCCACACTCCGGATTGTCCTCTTCTTACAGGGAGATATGAATATGAGTTATTAGATTGGTGAATAGCCGAGACTACTCTATGCCATAGGGCCTGTTTTTCAAGTTTAAACCGCCACCACCACTTGACTAGTAGACTCTCATTCATCCGTTTAAGAGAACCCAGACCAAGACCGCCTTTGTCCACTGGTCCTACCACCCTCTCCCAGGCGATCCAATTGACTTTAGACTTATCATCATCCCCTGCCCAAAAATCCCGGCGTCTAAGAGCTTCCAATGTGTTGATGACTCCAATTGGGGCTTTGAACAATGAGAAGAAATATAAAGGCAGGCTGTCAAGGACCGCATGGAGTAGCACCACTCGACCACCGAAGGATAAATGTTTAGCTTTCCACTTAGAGAGTCGCTTTTTGAATACGTCTACACGAAGTCCCAATACTTTAATTAATTCATGTTAACACCAACCGGAACCCAAGATACTTGCACGACAGTTTGTCCACCCTACACTTGATTGTGTCAGCCATGACTTCCACATCCATGTGAGGCACCCCAATACCGAAACGACTAGTCTTGTGGTAGTTCATTTTCAGCCCCGAGACAAGTGCAAAACATCTCATAAGTCGGACGATGTTCTTTATGTTTGCCTCACCCCATTATCCCACATAAACTATGTCATCGACATACATGAGATGGGTAATGATTGGACCCCCATTTGGGAGCCGAAGCCCATTAATAAATCCCAAGTCTCTAGCTTTATGGATGAAACATGTAAGCGCCTCCATTGCCATGATAAATAGGAAAGGAGAGAGTGGATCCCCTTGCCTAACCCCTCGAAAACATTGGAATTCTCTAGATGGCGACCCGTTAATCAAAACCGACGCTCTAGAGGACTCCAAAATTCCTTTGACCCACATCATCCACCTTGGTGGAAACCCCATTTGTTGTAACACCGAAATGATGAAATTCCGGTTAATAGTGTCATAAGCCTTCTCCATGTCCACTTTTAATATAAAAGCTTCGGCTCGCAAAGATTTCATCCATGAACACACTTCATTCAAGATCAACGGCCTGTCTAGGATATTCCTAGACGCCAGAAAACCGGATTGTGCTTCAGAAATCACCGAATCCATAACCGCCTTGACTCGGTTTGCCAGCGTTTTGGAAATGATCTTTGAAATACATCCAATGAGACTGACGGCCTGAAGTCATTGAACATAATTGGGTCCGGGCCTTTGGGTATCAATGCAATGAAAGAGGATGCGCACCCACGATTAATTACACTGTTAGCGTAGAAACTACAACGCCTCCATCATCTGCATGATATCATCTTTTAAGAGATCCCAGAAGTGTTTTAAGAATCCGAAAGTCAAGCCGTCCGGTCCGGGAGCCCTATCACTTCCACAATCCCAGACGGCATTTTTAACTTCTTGGAGAGAAAACGGGGACACCAACCAGCTAGCCTCTTGATCTGAAAGTTGCTTCAAGGAAGGGGAGGAAAAGGACGGCCGATTCTGATTTGGTTCACGAAATTTGTAGGCAAAAAATTTGTGTGTTGTTTATATTCCGCTGCCAACAAAGTCATGGGTCAACAGTTGGGTTAGGTCAAAATTAAAGTAAATGGTTCTAATCATGTTTAAATTCAATACCTTATGCAATTAAAGTCAAGGCAGTTAAAGCTAATAAAAGTAGTCAAGGTCTAAGCATAAAATAAGCAATGTTTGATTCATGCACACAGTTATGGTTTTCCGTTATGAGTTGTTTTCTTTTCTTAAATCTATCTGGTAGGATGTTGCTTGCTTCAATTTATTGTTTTTTGTTTGGTCTTTTGACCTAGTTTTTTTTTTTTTTTTTTTTTTTTTTTTTTTTTTTTTGTGTCAGATACCGCCTTAGATTTTATGTTGTTCTTTGCAGAGGCGTTTTAGACCACTTATCCCAACTATATTAATGCCAACACCCGTTAGTCGTCATGAAGCATACCTTTCTCTGTGTCATGTGGCAGAAAAAACTATATTTGAATATGCAACTGTAAGTTTTTACTTTTTGTTATCTCTTAAGGTCTTGTTGTTTGTGCCTATTTACATATGTAGGCTAGCAAATTGTTGGGCATTAATTTTTAAAGTGTTAAACAAGATTTGGTGTTGGGACTTGGATAAAGGTTTGTTGTTAGTGTTTTTTTTATAATATAGTCAACTGATGTAACATGTTAATAACATTGCGAATAATATATAGGTCAATCCACTTAGAAGTCCTTTTGTGGGCTACATATGGTTGAGAAGACTCCTCATAATAGGTAGTCGTGAGCAAATTTACCTAGCAATGGCTATGATTAATGTTGCTGTGTTGGTGAGTTTAGCCTTGTATATAATTTATACAACTTATAAATATTTGTTGCATAAGTGATAGCGTGTCGAAGTGCTAATAAAAAACTAAATAAAAACTACTCATTAGCTACAACTGCAGTATAGTCTATAGGGTTGTCAAATCTTAAGGAATTGGTGGAAAGTTATAGCTTTTAAAACCAAATTAACTATATACTAAGTGATTTGATTTCTAAAAAATAACTTTGATTGTGATTTGTAAACAATTATAAGAAAGAAGCAACCCCCTCTGGATTTCCGGTTCAATGCTTTAATCAAACTTGTTTTACCTAGTTGGAAACCACATAGACATGGCCTTGTTTTAAATTTAATTAAGTGATAAGCACAAACAAGTTTTTATTACTAATCTATGCAATCTACTTACCAAACAATATGTGCCAAAGACCCACCCAATTATCAAACTACTCATGGTGCAAGAAAACCGAATGCAAATGATAAAAGACAAGTAATTGCAACACAAACGACTTGTTAAACTAAATCAAACCACAGGTATCATTCAAGTACTGAAAAATAATTCAAAGACAATAAAATAAAATAAATTAAGTTTGAGTTTCACATAAACGATGTCCACCTGGAGGTGGCTACAAAGGAAATTAGCCACTCATCATCATGGTAAGATCTTCAATGGATGATTCAGATGATGATTGCATGAAAGAATTGATTGGATTGAGGTTTGGAATGATAAAATTCGTCCTTGGGAGCTCCAAAACCGCTAGGCTTGTAGGGAGATGTGTTTATGATTGGGTTTATCCTTAAATATGGTGAAAACCGAAAATCTTCGTTCCAGATTAGGTAATGGCGCCTTGTGGCACCATTTTTGCCTCAATTCAGCACTAGGTGACTCCACCTCTCTCAAAAACTCTGATGTGCGCCATTTTTGGCGCCACACTGCGCTAAAATTCCAAATGAGGCTCCAAACTTTGTTTTGTTCATAAAATCTTCATTGTAACCCTGTTTTCTTCGATTCTTGTGGCTAGGGGTGTAAATGATGCGCACTGGCTTGAGAGCTACTTGTGATCAAATCGGTAAAAAGCTCGAATCAGTCAAGCCTTAACGAGCCCGAGCTCGAGCTTGAAACATGACTCGTTTAGTTCTCGAGCTCGAGCTTTTCATACAACAGCTCGTTTAGGCTCGCGAGCCTAAACGAGCCCAGAAAAATTTTATATTATTATTATTTTATATATAGTATACCTACAATTAAATATTGGCGAGTCGAGCTCAAGCCGAGCTTTGGCTCGTTTAAGCTATCCAAGTGAGCTCGAGCTCAGCTTTTAGCTCCTTTTAAATGGTTCTATAATTATTTTGAGTCGAGTCAAGCCGAGCTCGAGCCCTTAGGTTTTACTTTGGATCCGAGTTCGAGCTCAAAGCATTAGGTTCGAACCGAGCCGAGATCGAGCTTCATGAAAGCATGACGAGCCAAGCTCGAGTACAGTCAGGCTCGAGCTCATCTCGTTTACACTCCTACTTGCGGTTACGTCTTCGTATTCTAGAGCTTTATCACATAATCATTTAATATATTCAATGCAAATCCATTTGGTTTCTCCGAAATGCATCAAATCCACTCCAACTACCTACGATTCCATTTAAACTTAAAGTAACCACCTCTTAAGGTACAAATTACTTAAAAACACATAAGTAAATACATCTTAACATGATAAAGTACCCTCTTATCACATCCCCACAGTTATCCTTTGCTTGCCCCCAAGCAAAGCTTCTCTTCAAGTATCCTACCATCATTAACAGTAACGCTTCACTAACCTCCACCAATTCTCAATTAAGGTTTAAAGTCATACCCCGTTCTAGATCAACATTAGATGTGTTAATTCAGCAAGTCAAAGTGATTCCCATTTTAAAAATAGAATTTGCCTAACTAAACCTAACTTGCTTCTGGCTTTTATTTTCATGCAACACACCCCTTCACAATTTTTCACTCCACTCGGTTAATATCTGGACTAGCAATAAAATGGTAGGAAATATTTGGCTAAAAGTAGCTAAAATAAAATGGTGAAACAACTTGAATGAAAATCCTTATTCACGACACTACTAAACACTACCATTTTTGGTCTATTCGAGCTAGAGTAATCAAAACTTCTATTTTTGTTCTTTTATTTGATTTCTCTCTCTCTCTCTCTCTTTTTTTTTTTTTACTTTTTTCTCTTTTTTTTGCAATGATATGTTATGGTATGGTATATGATACATACATATACCCACTGATTGATACAAATATACAATGTAGTGTACTGTTTTGTGTTTGTCATACATTTAGAATACCAGTGATCTACATACATTTACATCAAGTTTTACAAACAGCCCCCAACTTTTAATGAACACAAATGGAAGCATATGGACATGATGAAAGTGAACACCCTCACATGTATCAAGCAGTTGGATAAGAAGCCATCATAGCAATACCACAAAGCCCTTCCTTAGCTTCAACATCTCTCTGCATCCTAATGTATCCTTCTTCGCCCCAAGACGTGCCCCATGAGTTCTTCACCAGCCAGTACTTGACGCCATCATCACTGGTTCCATACCCAACAGCTGTAACCCCATGGTCCAATTCAGTACCGCAAGTTCCATTAAAAACACCACTCGAGTAAAACTGGAAGTCAGCCTCCCCGGCATCAATGGCAACAGAAACAGGTTGCATAGCCACAGCCTTCAATAGTGCCGCCTCGCTGTTGGCAGGCACATCCTCATGTCCTGTGATCTTGGCTGCAGCAACACCTTCTTTCTTGGTATTGCAAGTTGCATCTACTGCTTTGTAAGGATATGCAGCCTCCGTGTTGATCCCTTTGTTTCTAACGATAAAATCGAACCCATCATCCATGTATCCTCCTTCACACCCTTGGTCTTCACCACTCCTGTCACAATCCATTAGTTCTTGCTCCGATAGTGAGATCAGTTTTCCTGTGATGATTCCTGTAATTCCTTCGGTTGCAGCTATTGTTGAAAATGCCCAACAGCTTCCTGTTGATTTTTAAATAATCAATACATAAAAAGAAGATATACTCTATTACAGTGAGAATTTTGGTGGACTTACCGCATTGGCCTTGATTCTTGATTGGGGTAACAGCTCCTTTCTTCCTCCAGTCAATGCTAGATGGAACCGCAGCCACATTTTCATACTTGAATGGCGTAGTTTGTCCTGATCTTGGTGTGGATGGAACCTTGAATCCGTTACGAGCAGCTTTAAACTCTTGATTTGTTTGGTCAGCAAATTCATTGATACTGAGCTTGTAAGCGCGGTTGCCAACATTGTTGAATGCTTCTATGTACGCCACATTGTTCTTGAATATCTTGAAACGTGTTTCTTTCTCTAAATCATCTTTATATTCCTTTCCATAACGAGCCATCCATTGTTCGTGCCTTTGTATCATGGTCTCTTCATTTAGTGTTCGAGATGTGACATCGCGTGCCCACATCCAAAAACAAGTAGTAGTGCTAGGATGATTGATGTGTTGTTTGACAAACCCATGTTATTAAAGATTAAGTGTTGATATGTTGAGGTGCTTTCATAAGGTAGGAATCTGGTCTATATATAGAGAGGATGGATATGTTACGGTTTGATTAAAGAAGTAGCTGACTACGTGATTGGCATGGCATGGCATGGCATGTTAAGGCAAGATCTAATTAATGACATGCATGCTACGTTGGTTCCTGAAAAAAAAAAAAAACACATTGAACCATAGTTTGTTTTTTGTTCCTTTTTGTTTTGATCATAAAGTTTGTTTAAGGTTCATATGATGACCACCATTATTCGATTGCAACATATTGTTTCTTGAAATATCCTTTGTCCATCTTCATCTACAGCCTTTTGTAATGTCGTCGCAGAGCCCAAAATATTTCAATTTTCTTTTACATATATGACATACTAGGTTATATTTAAGGAGCTTCCCAGTATAGACAAATCTAATATGAAGTGGCAATGTATGTTATGATATAGCATAGAAATTAATGTACTATAATATGAGAAAACAACAACTTTAATTTTTTGAATAAGAATACAAATGTATATTAAAGTGAAAAATGTATGTTTGGATGAAGGGCAGAGGCAGAAGCAACTATTGCAAGACATTATTGAGGCTGTAGTCTTTTTTTGGAAATGACTGGTTTTGACTTATTCTTCTCTGGATGAAAACAGATTTCTCACTTACAGTTTCATTTAGTGTAAGAAACTTGTTTATCATACGTGCTATAACATTTTTTTTACTTGTTATTATATTAGAAAATTTAGTATTACAATAGGTTGGATTAATAAAATATTAAATGGCTTTTATAAGCGGAAATATAAAAAGAATTAGTTAAGAAAATAAATAAGAGATAAACGTAAAGTTAAGAAAATAAATAAAAGATAAACGTGAAGTTATGATTAATAATATTATTATTCCACATGAGAGATAATTGAGATAATCATAAAAAAATTATTTATTTGTAGATTAATTATAAAGATAAATATAAATACAGTAAAGTAATAATAAAGATAAAGATAAATAGGGCTGCAAACGAACTGAACTTTCAGCGAGCTGTTCATGAATCGTTCGGCGGGAAGTTTGTTTGTGTTCATTCGTTTGATAAATAAACGAACACGAAAAAAATTCCATTCGTTTAGTTAAACAAACAAACATGAACATAGGCCGCGTTCGTTCATTTATGTTCGTAAACGTTCGGTAACGTGTTCGTTTATGTTCGTTCGTGTATGTTCGTTTGATGTCTTCAACTTTATTTTCAGTATATTACTAAAGACTTCAAGTTTAAGATGCAAACTTAGTTTTTGACATACTACTTTATTCCATTTACCAATATTATGTTGAGTATCAAGTATATTTGTATAATTAGGTTATATTTTAGGTGGTTCTAGATACTGTATTAATATATGTGAAATTGATCTTATTCGAAAGTTAATATATGTTAGTTTGTGCTTATTTACGTTCATGAACACTTGTTTGTGTTCATGGATATCCGTTTGTGTCCGTGTGTGTTCATGAACGAATTTAACAAACGAACACGAACAAAAGTATTTTCTTAACAAACAAACATGAACAGAAAATCTCGTTCGGCAAGTGTTCGTGAACTGTTCGTGAACACATATATTCCTTAACAAACAAACACGAACAAGGCCTTGTTCGTGTTCGTTCGGTTCGTTTGCAGCCCTAAAGATAAAGATTATAAATTAATATATATTGGGTTAGCTAGGTTATTTATAACCTAAAACTTTGACGGGAATTCAAGAGTGGAGATGGCCTCAGTGACATATGTCTCCACCTCAATCGCTTTAATATATATATATATGTATATATGTATAGATCTACAATTTGGGTACTTAGCAATATTAGTTATTGCCAATGTAAGGCTATCTCACTGGGTAAAGACTCTTACATCTTAGTGGGATGTCTTGGATTCAATCCCAAACAAGGAGTAAATTAAACATAATTTGTTGTAATTTATGAGTGTTTAACATTTATTATTCAAAAGAAAAATAGTTGTTATTTTGTCCTTTTATGATTTTTTTTCTTTTTCATTTTACTTTAAACCCTTTTTTATTTTGAAAAATTGGATTTAAATACTCAAAACTATTATTCGTTATCACTTTCAACTATCACTATCGCTTTGAGTACCAATACTCCTAACGTTACAATTTGTTTGTTATGTCACCCCAAACTAACCAAAGGGGAATTGTATTTTAATAATCCAAACTTTGCCTCGTTGGCCGACAATAATTAGTACTTAAGAAATTCCTCGCAACAGTCCCAACTTTCAAATTAGTATTGGTCAGAAATAAACTTTTATTAACTGAAAACTAATCCATTTTCAAAACTGAAAGAGTTTGAAAGTTAAAAAGTTCATTGTCGGCAAATATACTGAAAGTTGGGACTATTGTGGGGAATTTCTTATGTACAGATTATTGCCGGCCATCGAAGTAAAGTATGGATTACAATTTCCCATAACCAAACACTAACTCCAGTTTTTTGATGACATGACATTTTTTGCCTACGTGGCATGCAAACATGACATTTTTTTCTTGCATGGCATGTTGACGTGGCAAAATGTTTCTACGTGTCTTTCTGACATCAGCGTCCACGTAGGCAAAAGAATTTCCACGTCATCAAAAAAACTAACAAAAGTTACTGTTGGTTAATTTGGGGGTGACATAACAAGTAAAGTGTAAAACTGGGAGTATTGATGGTCAAAGTGATAGTTTGGAGTGATATCGGCCAACATGCACTAGTTTGGAGTATTTAAACCCAATTCTCTTTCATTTTTAATCACAAGACTTTTCACCTTAAACTTTTGTCTCCAATGCTTTTCCTCTTTTACAATTTTTTTGTTTTATGTTTTAGCATACATTTTGCGAGTTAATATGCTGTAAAGCGCGTCTTTGGTTCAACGTTTTTACGTCCTTTTTCCCTTGGTTAACGATTCTATCGCAAGGAGCAGGTCTTAGCTTGACTTGGTTTTTCTTTTCCGTTTAAGTCTAATTTTTCGCATTAACACGCCACAATGGGTGTACATAGTCCAACTTTTTTACATTAAGCTTTTGTTTGTTTTAATTACCGATTCAAAACACGAGTCATAAATACTAGTTTAAAATAATTTTAGAACAATAACCTCTAAAATTCAATACTCAATAAACTTTTTTAAAATTAGTAATATTTTCAAAACCCAATAGCATTTTTAAAAGTTAAGATGCAAACACTCAATAAACAATTGTAGAGTCTTGATTGGTTGGTCAACCTTTGGCCTTCCAAAGCATTAGATCCCTCCAACTGAATCATTTTAAGCATATAACAAGACAAAAAAAATCCTGAAGATCATGCCGGTAACTCATGATCCGTCGCCTCAACCTCTTTTTTTTTTTTTTGAACGGCCAACAAATTGGAATCACTCACGGAACACTAGAGTATCATCGTGCCACCAGTGTTGCCACGCGATCATATTCCACCACCAAGTCACCAATTCAGGAGGAAACTCATAATTATGAGAAAACCCCCTTTGTGAGATTCGAACCCAGGACCTTATGGCCCCTAAGTCTTATCTCACCACCAAGATACCACTAGGCTATAATGCCTTGGGTCGTCGCCTCAACCTCTATTCTGTTGTCTATAAAAACCTATAGCACCATCTACTCTCAATCACCCTCTCTAATCTCTTCTTACTTCTTGGTTCATATTTTCAGTTTTGTTGTTTGGATTGGCCCTACCACCCACAAAACTATACCTTGAGAAAATGCATGTGGAGGTTCTTCTTTTACAAGATCCCTTGACAATTAGCTTTAACCCAACATTTGTTGGAATTGGCGGTCTCGGAATTGTATATTCAGTAAAGTCTTAAGATTTTTAATTCATAACAACGTTAGATAATTCTAGATGAATTTCGTTTGAGCATTTTTATGAATGACATCTACCGTTTAGAAGACTTAGCCGAATTTGGTGTGTGTCTGTGTGTGCGCAAATTTACCAAGAAACGATTGTGTTAATGAAGTATTATTTGTGAGTTTACCTTTCTAATTATTTGCCCTTTTTTTTCAATAACATTGTTACATAAAATAATCAAATCATGAAAGGTTTTACATAAATTGTTTGAGCATCATGAACCATATATTGTTAATAAAAAGAACATGCTAACTTGCACACCAAGTAGCGAGTGGAGCAGAGTTAAAAATACAAATCAAGTTTTTTTATCACCAAACTGTAATTTCAAAGCCGATGAAAGCTGTTTCGAATGTTGAAGGAAATAAGATTAAAACTACACGTTAAGATATGCCTTTGTTTTATCTTTGCTTGTTATGATATTGACAACAAAAGGTGACTGAATGTTCAAGGAATGACAGAATTAGAAGCAGTGAATATGATCAGCATGAATGCAGTCTTCTTCATCCAAAAACAAATTCATATGAAGAAGATTATGTATTGTACATGGGTGGTGACTGGAATGTAGCAAAAAAAATTATAAAGAAAAGGAAATTCGATTTCACAAGAGCAACCCATGCACTAGATGAAGCAAACAAGACATTGCCTACTTCAAATCTGAAATATTAAGTTTATGTTTAGGGGCGAGTGTTGGATTAAGTAAACAATAAACTTAATATGTATGTATTTGTAAATATGTGTTGATGTGTATGTAATGTTTGTGTATTTGTAAATGTTGAACATATGTATTAGTATATGTAAGATGTATGTGTATTAATTGATAGTCATAAATATAAGTTTAGTTAGTAAGTAGGAATTTGCATATGGGTTGATATAGTTCAAGAAAGGCTACAACAACTCTTATGGGTCAATATGGATCATGTTCGAAGGCTGCAAAATGGATTAACAGAACTGGATCAGAAGCATCTTAATGGATCACAAAGACAGCAACATAACAGAAGACAGAAAGCATGAAACAAAACTGCACACATCAAAAAGGACCAAAATACCCTTGGTAGTTATAAACCGTTACGTTTGGTGTCAAAGATACAAAACGGTGGCAGTTATTTTCCTGAGCAACAGACACAACCATTCGAATGATAACTGCCATGAAGACCCGTTGTTCATTAAGTATATATAGGACATATCATGTACGTTGTAAACTCACCAAGATTGTTTACCAATAATACAATCCTTTGTTTCCTGTTCGAAAGTTTATGTTTGTTTCGTTTTCTGTCCAGAATCAAAGATACAAATCTGATTCATAGTATTCGAAAGTTTTCTGTTAAACAATTCCTATTTCGTTTTTTCTTGATTCAGTTATAGTCAATCATATTCGTTTATTTGTGTGTTGTTTATATTCCGCTGCCAACAGAGTCAAGGGTCAACACTTGGGTTAGGTCAAAATTAAAGTAAATGGTTCTAATCATGTTTTTGTAGGTCAAAAGTGATAAGTTTAAATTCAATAAATTATGCAATCAAAGTCAAGGCAGTTAAAGCTAATAAAAGTAGTCAAGGTCTAAGCATAAAATAAGCAATGTTTGATTCATGCACACAGTTATGGTTTTCCACTATGAGTTGTTTTCTTTTCTTATATCTATCTGGTAGGGTGTTGCTTGCTTCAATTCATTGTTTTTTTGTTTGGTCTTTTGACCTAGTTTTTTTGTTTGTTTGTTTTTTTTTTTGGTCAGATACCACCTTAGATTTTATGATGTTCTTTGCAGAGGCGTTTTAGACCACTTATCCCAACTATATTAATGCCAACACCCGTTAGTCCCAACTATGTAGCCTAACAAATTGTGGGCATTAATTTTTAAAGTGTTAAACAAGATTTGGTGTTGGGATAAAGGTTTGTTGTTAGTTTTTTTTTTTATAATATAGTCAACTGATGTAACATGTTAATAACATTGCGAATAATATATAGGTTGTTGTGGTTCCAACAAATTAATTGTTGGCCAAAAGAAAATAGAAAGAAACTAGATAGAACTTTAGAGAGAATAATGAGGCTAATTTTCTACATATATTTCTTCTCAAAGCAAAGAGCCTTTATTGGCTTACAAGTAACAACTACAATGAAAGCTAGAAGCTAAATTATTGGAACATAACACTCACTACCTTAATTGACTTTGACGCTAAATAAATTTACTTTGACTCTAAATAAAAGATTTGACTCTAAATAAAATATAAATAATTCAAAGCACTAATTAAGCCATCCATGTTCAACATGAAATCATGAGTTGAGTGGCACATATCATTCCCCACCGCTTCAAAACGTTCTTGTCCTCAAGAACGGAACCAGTTTGCCATGGTGGCCTCCATTCGGTCCTCTGCGCGGCATTCGGAGCAATCATAGCCAAACACCACGGTGGCTGCCACTCGACTCGTACGGTAACATTTGGAGCCGTTTCCATAAAGTGCCACGTTGGGCGCCACTCAGTTCTCCGATTCGCATTCGGAGAAGTGCTAGCAAAACGCCATGGTGGCCGCCATTCATTCATAGGGCTCCCCTTTGGTTCAGTTCCCGCATGTACAACCCCAACCGTTAAATTTCTCGCACCATGACTACCAATTGTAGAGTTGCAAAAGTCGTGATATATTTGAATTTTCTTGTGAGCAGAGGTTAAATACATGGCATTTAGCAATGAAACAACCTTTTCCATGGTACTAGTAGCACCAAACCAAACGTTACCAATACTTTTCTGTTCACAAGAGTATGTCAATTCCTCTCCACATATTGGATCATGGTAACCTTCTGACTCCAACATTAATGGAAATTTGGTGGCATCTTGTGTCTTAGGTTGGGAGCATGGGCCTGGTTGTCGATATTGTTGAATGACAAAAAACAAACCGCAATCGGTCGGTGTTGCTTGTAGCGGGGCTGGTTGTTGTGCCACTACAAGTTTGATGTTAACGGGAAGGGCGAACGAACTTGTTTCGGTGGTGGTGTTGTAGCGAAAACGGGTGGTGGTGGTATGGGTGTAAACATTGATGTCAGTTTGAGTCGTATTTGTGTCTGTGTAAATGGTCCATGGAAGGTGGGAAGGTGACTATTAGGAGTGTGGGGGCTGTTTTGTGGTGGTGTAGATAACATGGGAAATTGTGGTGTAAGGTTTAGGTGTTGTGGTGGTGTGGCGGCGGGTGCCAGTTGCGGTGTAGAAAAAATGGTGGTGTAGGTTGCCCATCTTCGGGACTCGTTTTTGAGAAGATCCCTCGTCTCAAAAAGCATCGACTCAATTCGAGCCATTGTAGCATTCCATTCACGAGCGTCCATATGGGTGGATCAAGACCGCTCTGATACCACTGTTGTGGTTCCAACAAATTAATTGTTGGCCAAAAGAAAATAGAAAGAAACTAGATAGAACTTTAGAGAGAATAATGAGGCTAATTTTCTGCATATATTTCTTCTCAAAGCAAAGAGCCTTTATTGGCTTACAAGTAACAACTACAATGAAAGCTAGAAGCTAAATTATTGGAACATAACACTCACTACCTTAATTGACTTTGACGCTAAATAAATTTACTTTGACTCTAAATAAAAGATTTGACTCTAAATAAAATATAAATAATTCAAAGCACTAATTAAACCATCCATGTTCAACATGAAATCATGAGTTGAGTGGCACATATCATAGGTCAATCCACTTAGAAGTCCTTCTGTGGGCTACATATGATTGAGAAGACTCCTCATAATAGGTAGTCATGAGCAAATTTACCTAGCAATGGCTATGATTAATGTTGCTGTGTTGGTGAGTTTAGCCTTGTATATAATTGATACACCTTATAAATATTTGTTGCATAAGTGATCGCGTGTCGAAGTGCTAATAAAAAACTAAATAAAAACTACTCCTTAGCTACAACTAGTATAGTCTATGTGGTTGTCGAATCTTAGGGAATTGGTTGAATGTTCTACCTTTTAAACCAAATTAACTATATACTAAATGATTTGATTTCTAAAAAATAACTTTGATTGTGATTTGTAAACAATTATAAGAAAGAAGCAACCCCCTCTGGATTTCCGGTTCAATGCTTCAATCAAACTTGTTTTACCTAGTTGGAAACCAAATAGGCATGGCCTTGTTTTAAATTTAATTAAGTGATAAGCACAAACAAGTTTTTATTAGTAATCTATGCAATCTACTTACAAAACAATATGTGCCAAAGACCAACCCAATTATCAAATTGCTCATGGCCCAAGAAAACCGATTGCGAATGATAAAAGACAAGTAATTGCAACACAAACGACTTGTTAAACTAAATCAAACCACAAGTATCATTCAAGTACTGAAAAATAATTCAAAGACACTAAAATAAATTAAGTTTGAGTTTCACATAAACAAACTGGTCCACCCGGTGGTGGCTACAAAGGAAATTAGCCACTCATCACCATGGTAAGATCTTCAATGGATGATTCAGATGATGATTGCATGAAAGGATTGATTGGATTGAGGTTTGGGATGATAAAATTCGTCCTTGGGAGCTCCAAAACCGCTAGGGTTGTAGGGAGATGTGTTTATGATTGGGTTTATCCTTAAATAGGGTGAAACCCGAAAATCTTCACACCAGATTAGGTAATGGCGCCTTGTGGCATCATTTTTGCCTCAATTCAGCACTAAGTGACTCCACCTCTCTCAAAAACTATGATGTGTGCCATTTTGGCGCCACACTGCGCTAAAATTCCAAATGGGGCTCCAAACTTTGTTTTGTTCATAAAATCTTCATTGTAAATCCTGTTTTCTTCGATTCTTGCGGCTAGGGGTGTAAATGATGCGCACTAGCTCGAGAGCTACTTGGGATCGAATCGATAAAAAGCTCGAATTAGTCGAGCCTTAACGAGCCCGAGCTCGAGCTCGAGCTTGAAACATGATTCGTTTAGTTCTTGAGCTCGAGGTTTTCATACAACAGTCCGTTTAGGCTCGCGAGCCTAAACGAGCCCAAAAAATTTTTATATTATTATTATTTTATATATAGTATACCTACTATTTAATATTGGCGAGTCGAGCTCAAGCCGAGCTTTGGCTGGTTTAAGCTATCCAAGCGAGCTCGAGCTTTTAAATGGTTCTGTAACTATTTCGAGTCGAGTAAAGCCGAGTTCGAGCTCAGCTTTTAGCTCCTAGCTTTTAAATGGTTCTGTAACTATTTCGAGTCGAGTAAAGCCGAGTTCGAGCTCAAAGCATTAGGCTCGATCCGAGCCGAGCTCGAGCTTCATAAAAGCATGACGAGCCAAGCTCGAGTCTAGTCAGGCTCGGGCTTAGCTACGTCTTCATATTCCAGAGCTTTATCACATAATCATTTAATATATTCAATGCAAATCCATTGGTTTCTCCAAAATGCATCAAATCCACTTCAACTACCTACGATTCCATTTAAACTTAAAGTAACCACGTCTTAAGGTACAAATTACTTAAAAACACATAAGTAAATACATCTTCACATGATAAAGTACCCTCTTATCACATCCCCACACTTATCCTTTGCTTGCCCCCAAGCAAAGCTTCTCTTCAACTATCCTACCATCATTAACAGTAATGCTTCACTAATCTCCACCAATTCTCAGTTAAGGTTTAAAGTCATACCCCATTCTAGATCAGCAGTAGATGTGTTAATTCAGCAAGTCAAAGTGATTCCCATTTTAAAAATAGAATTTGCCTAACTAAACCTAACTTGCTTCCGGCTTTTATTTCCATGCAACACACCCATTCACAATTTTTCACACCACTCGGTTAATATCTGGACTAGCAATGTAATGCACTAGTATTAATCGCTATAAAACCAACAATGCAACTCTGCTATCATAGGCTTGTATAACAATCACACATTAACTAAAGACAATGCACATATCTAAAGGACTTACAGGTTTTGGGTTTAGGGTAAAGGGTAGGAAATATTTGGCTAAAAGTGGCTAAAATAAAATGGTGAAATAACTTGAATGAGAATCCTTATTCACGACACTACTAAACACTACAACTTTTGGTCTATTCGAGCTAGAGTAATCAAAACTTCTATTTTTGTTCTTTCATTTGATTTCTCTCTCTCTCTCTCTTTTTTTTTTTTTTTACTTTTTTCTCTTTTTTTTTTTTTTGCAATGATATGTTATGGTATGGTATATGATACATACATATACCCACTCATTGATACAAATATACAATGTAGTGTACTGTTTGGTGTTTGGTGTTTCAATATAGAACTTTAATAGAAAATAGCATCACCAAGTTTCAGAAGTAAAAATAGAATACCAGTGATCTACATACATTTACATCAAGTTTTACAAATAGTCCCCAACTTTTAATGAACACAAATGGAAGCATATGGACATGATGAAAGTGAACACCCTCACATGTATCAAGCAGTTGGATAAGAAGCCATCATAGCAATACCACAAAGCCCTTCCTTAGCTTCAACATCTCTCTGCATCCTAATGTATCCTTCTTCGCCCCAAGACGTGCCCCATGAGTTCTTCACCAGCCAGTACTTGACGCCATAATCACTGGTTCCATACCCAACAGCTGTAACCCCATGGTCCAATTCAGTACCGCAAGTTCCATTAAAAACACCACTCGAGTAAAACTGGAAGTCAGCCTCCCCGGCATCAATGGCAACAGAAACAGGTTGCATAGCCACAGCCTTCAACAGTGCCGCCTCGCTGTTGGCAGGCACATCCTCATGTCCTGTGATCTTGGCTGCAGCAACACCTTCTTTCTTTGTATTGCAAGTTGCATCTACTGCTTTGTAAGGATATGCAGCCTCCGTGTTGATCCCTTTGTTTTTAACGATAAAATCGAACCCATCATCCATGTATCCTCCTTCACACCCTTGGTCTTCACCACTCCTGTCACAATCCATTAGTTCTTGCTCCGATAGTGAGATCAGTTTTCCAGTGGTGATTCCTGTAATTCCTTCGGTTGCAGCTATTGTTGAAAATGCCCAACAGCTTCCTGTTGATTTTTAAATAATCAATACATAAAAAGAAGATATACTCTATTACCGTGAGAATTTTGGTGGACTTACCGCATTGGCCTTGATTCTTGATTGGGGTAACAGCTCCTTTCTTCCTCCAGTCAATGCTAGATGGAACCGCAGCCACATTTTCATACTTGAATGGCGTAGTTTGTCCTGATCTTGGTGTGGATGGAACCTTGAATCCGTTACGAGCAGCTTTAAACTCTTGATTTGTTTGGTCAGCAAATTCATTGATACTGAGCTTGTAAGCGCGGTTGCCAACATTGTTGAATGCTTCTATGTACGCCACATTGTTCTTGAATATCTTGAAACGTGTTTCTTTCTCCAAATCATCTTTATATTCCTTTCCATAATGAGCCATCCATTGTTCATGCCTTTGTATCATGCTATCTTCGTTTAGTGTTCGAGATGTGACATCGCATGCCCACATCCCAAAAACAAGCAGTAGTGCTAGGATGATTGATGTGTTGTTTGACAAACCCATGTTATTAAAGATTAAGTGTTGATATGTTGAGGTGCTTTCATAAGGTAGAAATCTGGTCTATATATAGAGAGGATGGATATGTTACGGTTTGATTAAAGAAGTAGCTGACTACGTGATTGGCATGGCATGGCATGTTAAGGGAAGATCTAATTAATGACATGCATGCTACGTTGGTTCTTGAAAAAAAAACACATTGAACCATAGTTTGGTTTTTGTTCCTATTTGTTTTGATCATAAAGTTTCTTTAAGATTCATATGATGACCACCACTATTAGATTGCAATATATTGTTTCTTGAAATATCCTTTGTCCATCTTCATCTACAGTCGTTGGAGAGCACACAATATTTCAATTTTCTTATACATATATGGCATACTAGGTTATATTCAGGGAGTTTCCCGGTATAGATAAATCTAATATGAAGTGACAATGTATGTTATGATCAGGGCCGTCTCCGAGAATCTCCGAAACGTTTTAGGCCTAAGGCGACTAAAAAAATTGGGCCCCTTATAAAAGTCAAGTTTTAACTTTCAATTTTCAAATATGAGTAATTAAAATTTCAACATTTTTTTTAACAGAAAATTTCATTAAAACACGGACAAGCCCTCAAAGCGAGGACCGCCCAAATATTACATCATATACAATGGATATCTTCCCCAATCATTCCAAACAAGATCCTTAAACCTAGAACGATGTTTAAGCCAAAAGTAAGATAACGTCTTCACTCCCGCTACTATCTCCACTACTTTAGGCTTCGCGTTCTCGAAAATCCTTTTGTTTTGTGCGTTCCAAATCATCCAGCAAGTAGCCATAATAATACCCCTATACACCTTCTTTTCCCACTTTGTCTTAGACTGAATAAAGTCCACCCGCAACAGATCTTGTACTAACCCAACCCAACACCCATTAAACCGGCACCAATACCAAATCTTACTCCAAACAACACTCGAAAAAATACAGTTTAGGAAAATATGGTGAGCCAATTCCTGAACAGTTTCGCAAAAAGGACAGCACAGGTTAGGAAAATGCAGCCCTCTTTTCTACAGCTCAACACGGGTCAGCAACTGATCCAACTCCAGACGCCAAGTAAACACATTTATCGTGAGAGAAAGCCACGACTCCCACTTCATAAATTGAACTGGGGGCACATAACGCTTCAACTTAAGCCATTTCTTTACAGATGCAACCGAAAAATCCCCATTTCTATCCTGGCTCCAAACCCACTTACCACTATTATCGTTCAGCTTTACCATAGCCAAAACAGCCTGCACATCTTGGGCCTCCGAAATAGTTTCCACCGAGTTTGTGTCAAAAATCCAAGAATCAGAAGTCATCGCCTTATCACCCACCATCTTAACCATCTGCCCCACTGCAGCGTTTTTATTATTCTCTTGGGCATACAACTTTCGCCATCTAACCATGAAAGGAACATCACCAACCCAAACATCTTTCCAAGAACTTACCCTATCACCTTTTCCAACTATACCCCTGATACAATAGTTAAAATTTAAACCATCAACAGTCAACCCATCCAGTAATCAGACTATATTTTTCCAGCATCCCGTCAATGCTATTTTTAAAGGAAGAAAAGACCACCGACTCCTTCCCTCGTGAATACAATCAATCACATTCCGCCACAAACCATCTTTATCCGTTTTAAATCTAAATGCACATTTAGCTAAAAGAGCCGTATTAACATCTAAGAGGTTCGCTACTCCCAATGCACCATCCTTTTTAGGGCGAGTCACCACCTCCCAAGAGACCCAATATAACCCTCTACCCTCCTTACACCCTGACCACAAAAACTTTCTCATGATTTTTTCAATTGAATCAATAACCAACTTAGGGGCTTTAAATACAGAGAGATAATAAACCGGAAGCGATGACAAAACCGATTTGAGAAGCGTAAGGCGTCCCCCTATGGACAAAAGTTTAGCCTTCCTACTAGTCAATCTATTCCGAATCGTCTCCACTACCGAATCCCAATTGGCCACTTTATTCATGTTTGCCCCAACCTTGATACCAAGATACATAAACGGCATCATTCCAACTCTATAACCCAACATCTTTGACATGTTAATCACCTCCGACTCCTCCGTACCCAACCCGTAGATCACCGATTTATGTAAATTAATCTTCAATCCCGAACATAAATAAAAAATGCAGAGCAACCGATGTGTATTTTCCAAATTAACCTTGCTCTATTTACCCAAAATCAGAGCATCGTCTGCGTACAACATATGGGAAAGAACGCTGCCCCATTATCTAACCGCAGCCCTTCCAACAAGCCCATCCTGATCGCTTTACAGAGTAAGCAATCCAAAGCTTCCATAACAATCAAGAATAAGAAAGGCGAAATCGAATCTCCTTGCCTAAAACCCTTTTGACATTGGAACTCAAAGGTAGGAGAACCGTTCACCAAAACCGCCGAACGGGCTGAAACAATAATGCCTTTGACCCAGGAGCACCACTTCTGAGGAAACCCCATTTGAGATAATATCGATAAAAGAAACTCCCAACACACGTTGTCGTAAGCCTTTTCAAAATCAATTTTCAAAAAGAAAACTTTTTGTTTATTCCTTTTAACCAACCCGATAATCTCATTAAGAACTAACGGTCCGTCAAGAATGTACCTTTCCTTAAGAAACGCGGACTGAGAACCCGAGATCACCTTTCCAATAACCATCTTCAATCTTTCCGCCATCACTTTCGAAATGAGCTTACTAATAACACCAATCAGGTTAATAGGTCTGTAATCTTTTAACCCAACCGGTGTTTTAGTTTTAGTGATTAAAGTAATGAAGGAGGTACTACAAATTCACTGATCGACCCTGAGTGATAAAAATCTTCAAAAAGTCATCTTCTAGATATCTCAAAAAATGAACAATAAACCTGAAGTTGAACCGGAGTGATAAAAATCTTCAAACATCTTCAGAAAGTCATCTTCTAGATATCTCAAAAAATGAATAATAAACCTGAAGTTGAACCCATCTGGACCAGAGCCTTATCAGCCCCACAATCAACCGCTACAGCCTTTATTTCTTCTTTTGTAAAAGGGGAAATCAGAGCTTCGATGCAATCTGCCGGAACCTGTTTCAAATCATCACAAAACAACATAGGTCTGACAGGAAATTCTTTCTCGAACAGCTTCCTATAAAAGCGCAAAACCTCCCTTTTTACTAAGCTTCGACACCCAAACCCCATCTACTACCAAACCCGGAATAGCATTCGCCGCCCTCCTACCTTTAATACAACAATGAAAAAACCCGGAATTATCGTCACCTTTCACCGCCCAATTAACTCTAGATTTCTCATGCAAGTCCCTATTTTTGAAAAACAATAATTTCTCCATTTCTTTTTTATTTTCTTCCCAAACCCATAACTCTTCATCCTCTAAACCCGTCTCCTCCATTTTCTTCTCTAAACCTGCCAACTCCTCTTTAATTAGCACAAAAGCTTCATCTTCTTTTTTACTCACCTCTTTCCACCACTTTCTTAACGCATTCCTAATTGCACCAAGCTTTTTTTGAATGTTCACATCCGGAGGCCCGATATCATGACATCTCTCCAACGCCCCAACCACCACCTGCTCACAATCTTCTCTATCCAGCCAAGAATTAAACCACTTAAAAGGCTTAGAATAAAAATTAAAATCCACCACAGTTAACAACAAGGGACAATGATCAGAAAGTTCGCGGGGCAAAGCCCTTAACGTAGCATTCGACCATCTAGTAAAAAAGCCATGGCAAACCAGAACACGATCTATTTTACTCAACTTAGCCTCATTACCAGAACCTGCCATGAAGGTGAATCTATTCCCCCGCATAATGTATTCATTTAAACTCACATCCTCAATGAAGCTATTAAAATCATTCGCCATGCCTAAATTAAAGTTGGAATTCTTCCGCTCCTCTTTCCACCTCACAACATTAAAATCTCATATAAAAACCCACATCCCATCACCTCCCTGCATCAACTCCAGTAAACGACTCCACAATAATCTTTTCTCCCTAGCCTTTTGAGGAGCATAAATGTTAACAAAATTAATTTTAGACCCATCCTCAACCAAAAACCCCGAGGTACAAATAAAGTTTTTATCACTGACCGAACTTATTTTCGTAAACTTCCTAATGTTCCACATACTAAGCAAACCCACAGATCTACCACTCGACTCCACCACCTCGAAATCACAGTCACTACCGGACCACACCTTATCAAAATCAAACCCATTACTACAACTAACCAACGTTTCTGGTAATGCCAAAAAATCAACCCCATTTCTTCTAACAAGATATCTCACCCAATCACATTTACCCACCTTCCCGATCCCACGAATGTTCAAAGACAGACAATTCATGACTTACCTGATTGTGCCCTTTCTCCTAAAATTGAGCCCTAAATCAGCCCCCAACTTATTTGTAACATCGCGTATTTCCTATTCCTTTTTAATTTTCTATTGTTCGTACTATACATTGTATTCTTTATATTTAGTTTGAATTATCGTGCCATTTAAAATTTTAATTTTTTTTATTATGTAAGTTATCCATAATCTAATTAATATTTATAATATTTCAATTTGGCTTTATCCGCATTTAAACCGATCAAAATTCGTGTGATTTTCGTAGGGATAATGCAAATCTACTTATTAGATCTTGATCGATCCCTTAAAACGACTTTAGCTGCTGTAAATTAATCGATTACAACATCATTAAGTCGGCTAATTGTTTTAATTTTTGAGATAAACATAAACCGAGTTAAACCATAGATAAACATCATCAATTCGCGTTCATTATCGATTCTTACCCTATAAATACCCCTCCCTATATCCTCTGAATTCATTCCAACTCAAACCCTAACAAATAATCACTATAATCGTTGCTCTGTTAGTCGGAATCGAACCCGTTTGCTCGTTTCTGTTCTTCGCGTATTACATCACTTCTGGTACGTTTTCGTTCAATTAATTCATGTTGTATGGTCGTCTATGATCAATAAACAAAAGCCATAATCGTATTTCTGTTATAGAGTTCGTTTCTTGGTTAATTGATCGTGTTTGTGGGTTAGGGTTTGTTTTGGATTTTATTTGGGGAAGATGACCTCGTTTATAAAAATTCTGATCGAAAAGAAAATCGACTGGTCGCTTGAAGCAGCTGGTTTTACAATCGTTTAACAACAAGAAGACCCGGGTTCGAACCTTGTTCAGAACCTGGTTAGTGCTTTTTGTTAAAAAAAAAAGAAACTGGATCTGCAGATAGTTTGCTTATAAAGTTTCTATCAGGAATAAACACCAATTAAAATAAAAAGAAACTGGATCTGCAGATAGTTTGCTTATAAAGTTTCTATCAGGAATAAACACCAACTAATCTGGTAGACCAGATGGTTGGTGTGTTGCTTTTCAATCCAGAGGTCCTGAGTTCGAACCCCCTCCGAGCCGATTTGAACCAAATTTTTTTTAAAATCCTGAATATTATATATTTATTGTTATTTAACTTGTTTTAAACATAACTAATTCATAAAAATTCCGTTTTTAACGATTTAAAAGCCAAAATTTTTCTAAAATTATTTCTAATCTAATCAATCAAAGATATAAAATTTTCGAGAAAAAAATATATACTTTTATATTTTATCCTATAATCTTTTGTGTAAATAAATTGTTATGAATACAAAATAAATGGGCAATAATTTATAGAAATATATTTTTCTTAGTTTCAAAAGTTATATTTTTAACTAAAGCAATAACAGTTAAGCTGTCTTTCCCCAAAACTAGAGAACCCTAATCGAACGACCTAGACATCTTAGACTTATTTGACTCGTGACATATAGACTTTACAATTCTGATCGAAAAGAAAATCAACTGGTCGCTTTAGGTTGATACCTTTGGAAATAATATTTACTTGCTATTGCATACTTGGGATTTTGCTTGCTTGCTTGCTAAGGTGAGTTTACATATCCCCACTCTTTTACAGTTTTTCAATGCTTTTCGGGGTGAAACATGTTAAACTTTATTCTTTAAACTTATGCAATTCAACTATGTGTCTTGTGTGATTCTTTGTGCTACGTGTCTTAAACTTGCTAAGTAAACGTAACTAATACTTGCATAATCATTAACTTTGATCAAGCCAACGGTAACAATGATAGATCTATTGGATTGACAATCCTACCTAGATTCGTTGACCATGTCTTTGGGGAGCGCGGGTGATTAGAACTGCAACTTAAACTTAGGTGAACCATGTCTATGGGATGGACCTTTACACTTTGTCAACATAGGGTTGATTATGCCCCAGTTTGCTGTAGTTTTGTTTTCACATGTATGCCCTAGTCGTTATATATTGACACAGAATTGTATGCTTACATTTTTTTATACTATACTTCGTTTTGACAAAAACTTATGTATTCTCACCAACTTTATAGTTGACCCCTCCATTTTCCAAACTTAACATGTTTCAGGGAATATTGTTGTTTGAAGTTTTACAAGCTTTGGATCACTTAGGAGCTTTGGACATAGATTAGACACGATTATCAAGTTGTTTGACAATATTCGATGCTTGTATGACTTTGTAATTCGAATAAATAAATTATGTAATTTGTATAGTTGATCATGAGCTATTGAACAATCATCACTACGTGGCACCTCGATGTTTCCGCCATCGGTTGGGGTGTTACAGATTGGTATCAGAGCCATGGTTATAGGGAATTAGGTTATTAGACACATGACCTAGACTATAACCTTAAGAGTCCAACATAAGTGACCTATTTCTTGCTCGCTACTTGTTTGTGTTTCTCTAATCCATCTTGTGTCTTCTTATCTTGCTTCTTTCTCCTTCCTTGACTCCCTTTCTTCATGCTAAGAATCTTCAATGTCATCCACGGTGGAACTACAATGCATCATCCCGGAGAGGAATCTGCTGAAGACTTTATTCCTAGGCTTGGTGCCTTCTTCCTTGATTTTTAATTCCTTATGATTGAGCTCCTTATTACTTTACAAAGCTTCATTCTAACTTCATACTTTGTATTGATTCCCTAATACAAAATCCAATCCCCTGCTTGTTGATATCACCAAATCTGAGTATCATGATCCTTGTGTCTAACACAAACCTGCTTCTTTTTGCAAGGATCCCTTACGTGACATGTGTTTTACTTATTCCAACCTTGTTCCAAACCTCATGAATCTCCTTGTCACTTAAATATTTACATATACATTACAACCATGCTACATCTTGTTTTTCTTGTTTAAAACCTATTGATTTAAACTACACAACTTGAACCTTATTTTGAAAAGGCTATTGGACTGCAATTATTTATACATTACCCTGTGCATGGGATGTACCCTGATCAGCAATTACTGTTTTCGTCAAAATTTTCACAAATCTTACAGTCATTATTTTAACAAAAATCTCATCTAACTTTACACACCTTGCCCTTTTCAAATGATTTTTTAATGCTTTAATTGTTATATTTTCAAAAAAATATATATTTATATTTTGTTTTCCCAAATAATTGATGAGGATTTTTGTACCAGATGCTCAATTGAAATAAAAAAAAAAACAAAATCCGTGTTTTCTAAAATCAACAACCTCAATCGAGTTAGTTGCATCCTCAATAAATTGATCACACTAGCATTTTCTACAAATAAAAAAAATCATCTTTAAATATAGAACGAAAGCCTTTTCAGATCACACAGTCTGTAATCTATTTTTGCCTCAATCTAGATCGACTATCCACATTTCAATTTTATCACAAACATGACTACTTTATTCCTTTTCTTGATCTATAGACTAAACCGTTCATCAACTATTTTTTTTTTTCATTCACTATTCTTTACAACTTTGATTATACAATGGGTTTTCATCATTCTCTCACGGATTAAACACGTATTCTTCGGCTTTTCGAACATGAACTTGATTTCCATGATAACCAAAATATTAACTTGATCTCTGATTTTTAATCCTACCATGATTGTTTGTTGCGTGAAACTTGATTCTTATTGATACATGAGAATTTGATTACCTATTCTATTTGCATATTTGATTATTCGTGATACTTGAAAACATGGATAGCTATTATGAATTGTTTGCTATAACCATCAACTAGTGAAACCACACCTAGGCGGATAACCTCTTCTAGGACAACTCAATTACAAATCACATTCAATACTTGATACTTGTCGCATTTACAAACTTGCTTGTATGTGTGTTGATGTGCTATGTATGGTCTAAAAATATAAACTACCTAGACACCTAGTAATATAAAACAGACTCAACTAAACTAGACCACACGACAGGCAAGTGTACCTATCAATGCAGTACAGACTAAGTAAGTCCGAGTATCGAACCCACAGGACACTAATGGAAAACAAAACTAGACTCGACTAAGACTTATAATAAATGATTTAAAAGTTGATTTTTGTTTTTTTTTAATAATTAATTAATATAAAATAAAATAAAGTAAATAAAGATAAATAGACAGCGGGGATAATTGAGGAAAATATCAGGATAGGAAGGCAACTACCTAGGTCAAGAATCCTAGATACAAACTCACAACTCTCGGTAATGGAAAACTGAATGGCTTACCAGATTCTAAAGATAACTTAAGAAACCCTAAGACGTGCTAGATCTCCTCCCGGTCTCACCAACACACCCCAAAGAATCTTGAAGAATAAAACACTGGCTATCTAGCTCGGATCACCTCCCGGTCTCACCTCACTAAGAATGTAAAGGTACTCTAATGACTCGATCACCTCCCGGTCTCTCTAATCACATTACACCCTAAGATGTAAAGGAGTAATTTAATTGGGTTAACTATGACTTGGAATTGCAAGAAACTAAAGACAACTAGGATAGGATCACCTCCCGGTCTCACCCAAAACCTAACACCTAAAGCTCTAGACAACCCAACATTCCATCACCTCCTGGTCTCAAGAATGGAAGAATACCTAAGTCCTCTAAATTCTCTAATCAAGTTCCTATGGATTTCGGTACCAAAACCATAAACTAAGCTACAAGCACCAAGCAGGTAACCCTAATAAACATCCAAACATGAAAGACATTCACTAAGACGTTTATGGAACTATCAAAGAAGATAAATTAGACTTAAGCACGCACACACATCATAATAAACACCAACCAAACTTTTACCAAAACATTAACCATTCAAAAATAAATCCAAAACCGAAATTATAAAATTAACATGCAGTCATCATACAACCTAGGTAGTGGTTCAAGATTTAGCTACTCATAATAATGAAAAACAATAAAAACAAAGGTTCAAAAATATGCAAAGTCATGGTCTCAATATTCATAAACACAAAGTAAATAAATATAAAAACTAAAACTTTTAGTGATCGAACCCGTAGCTTCACTCTTGAACCCGAGCCTTCCTGGCCTTCAATTAACCTCTGACAATTAGAATGAAGCTGCTGCGATTAAAACTTCTTCTTCTACGGCGGCTGTCTACTTGTTTCGATGATAATATGTTTCGCCCCCCAAAATAACGTGCCTTCCTTTTTATAATGCAAACCTCTTTTTTTTAACCATTCTCGTGACCTCCAAGCTTGTTGCCTTTTGGCTTGGGCTACGGCCCAAGCTTTCTCATATTTTTTTTTAATTACTATTATTATTATTATTATTATTATTATTATTATTATTATTATTATTAATAGTAGTAGTAGTCCGTCTTTGCTCGAACCAGGTGCCCGCGTCTTGATTATTTTTCACCATTTTAAGCTCATTTCTTACGAACACCTACAAAATAATTAAAATAATAAATACATAATAAAAATGACACGAAACGAATAAAAACTTGACCAAATAATATACAAACTACATAGGAAAAGAGATGTGTTTTGCAACACATCATGTGTATTATCGATTTGCAACGTACATGTTGAACTACAAAAAAAAAAATTATTACATTTGCTACATGTATCCACTCAATAACTGGTAGAGGATGAATTACCTTCTCAACAGTCAGCGGAGTACCTAATAACCTACTCAACGATTGGTAGAGGTCAACGTGCCTACTCAACAGTCGGTAGAGGTTTTAATAACCTGCTCAACGACTGGTAGATGCCATCATACCTGCTCAACAATCGGTAGAGGTTCCCACTCCACGACTAGTAGAGGTTGTTCTTGCCTGCTCATCAGTTGGACTTATCTTTTGTATACTATGTGCAAACATCTTACTTAGTGGGCTCCCCGTTTTGGTTGTAGCTCATACATAAACTTTTCGTATGCTTGCAAATCGTTGTAACCAAATATGTGTGTTTTCACTATTACATAATCTTATATATGTGTTAAGTGACATGTTGTAACCCAACGTGTTGGTTTTCACAGCCACATTAGTCTCATTACTGTGATAACAAACCACTGTGACCTAATGTATTTGTCTTCACAACCTCATAGACGCACCAATCTTATGAAACTTATTTGTTTTAATGTGTTGTTGTAGTTTAGGATAATAGAAGGACATAAAACCCTAATGTAAGGTAAATTGATTATTGCGGTCCGGAACGTAATCATGAATTTACAGGTACATTAAGGTGGTGTGAAATTCTATTTAGGTTAACTGGTAGATTTTCAGTATGCTTTCGAAATACCAAAGGCGTGGTGGGTTAGCTGCGGTACACCCTATATATAATTGCTAATGGTGCATCGTAAGTGTGACTGGGAATCGGATCCGAAGCTAACCCTAGTTTGAGTTGTAAGTCTTGGTTTGACCAGCATATTTGTTCTGTCTAAAACTTAGTGTTGTGTCCTCTTGTAATTTGAATCGTTACGCCATATAATCCAATCTTCATCACCTTGTAAACTTAGGTATTTATCCTAACACCTTAATTCTTTGAAATCTACCTGCTCTTCTCTTCAAACTCCTTACTTTTCTTTGAAAAATACCAGCCATAGTTTCGGTCATAAATTTCCCAGTGTCACTTCTGCGTCAATTTCGGGACGAAATTCCCAAAAGTAGGGGAGACTGTAACATCGCGTATTTCCTATTCCTTTTTAATTTTCTATCGTTCGTACTATACATTTGTATTCTTTATTTTTAGTTTGAATTATCGTGCCATTTAAAATTTTAATTTTTTTATCATGTAAGTTATCCATAATCTAATTAATATTTATAATATTTCAATTTGGTTTTATCCGCATTTAAACCGATCAAAATTCGTGTGATTTTCGTAGGGATAATGCAAATCTACTTATTAGATCTTGATCGATCCCTTAAAACGACTTTAGCTGCTGTAAATTAATCGATTACAACATCATTAAGTCGGCTAATTGTTTTAATTTTTGAGATAAACATAAATCGAGTTAAACCATAGATAAACATCACCAATTCGCGTTCATTATCGATTCTTACCCTATAAATACCCCTCCCTATATCCTCTGAATTCATTCCAACTCAAACCCTAACAAATAATCACTATAATCGTTGCTCTGTTAGTCGGAATCGACCCCGTTTGCTCGTTTCTGTTCTTCGCGTATTACATCACTTCTGGTACGTTTTCGTTCAATTAATTCCTGTTGTATGGTCGTCTATGATCAATAAACAAAAGCCATAATCGTATTTCTGTTATAGAGTTCGTTTCTTGGTTAATTGATCGTGTTTGTGGGTTAGGGTTTGGTTTGGATTTTATTTGGGGAAGATGACCTGCACTGAATACGTTTATAAAAATTCTGATCGAAAAGAAAATCAACTGGTCGCTTGAAGCAGCTGGTTTTACAATCGTTTAACAACAAGAAGACTCGGGTTAGAACCTTGTTCAGAACCTGGTTAGTGCTTTTTGTTTTAAAAAAAAGAAACTGGATCTGCAGATAGTTTGCTTATAAAGATTCTATCAGGAATAAACACAAACTGATCTGGTAGACCAGATGGTTGGTGTGTTGCTTTTCAATCCAGAGGTCCCGAGTTCGAACCCACTCCGAGCCGATTTGAACCTAATTTTTTTAAAAAACCTGAATATTATATATTTATTGTTATTTAACTTGTTTTAATCATAACTAATTCATAAAAATTCCGTTTTTAACGATTCAAAAGCCAAAAATTTTCTAATATTATTTCTAATCTAATTAATCAAAGATATAAAATTTTCGTGAAAAAAATATATACTTTTATATTTTATCCTATAATCTTTTGTGTAAATAAATTGTTATGAATACAAAATAAATGGGCAATAATTTATAGAAATATATTTTTCTTAGTTTCAAAAGTTATATTTTTAACTAAAGCAATAACATTTAAGCGTCTTTCCCCAAAACTAGAGAACCCTAATCGAACGACCTAGACATCTTAGCCTTATTTGACTCGTGACACTTAGACTTTACAATGCTAAATCTAGGTTGATACCTTTGGAAATAATATTTACTTGCTATTGCATACTTGGGATTTTGCTTGCTTGCTAAGGTGAGTTTACATATCCCCACTCTTTTACAGTTTTTCAATGCTTTTCGGGGTGAAACATGTTAAACTTTATTCTTTAAACTTACGCAATTCAACTATGTGTCTTGTGTGATTCTTTGTGCTACGTGTCTTAAACTTGCTAAGTAAACTCAACTAATACTTGCATAATCATTAACTTTGATCAAGCCAATGGTAACAATGATAGATCTATTGGATTGACAATCCTACCTAGATTCGTTGACCATGTCTATGGGGAGCGCGGGTGATTGGAACTGCAACTTAAACTTAAGTGAACCATGTCTATGGGATGGACCTTTACACTTTGTCAACATAGGGTTGATTATGCCCGAGTTTGCTGTAGTTTTGTTTTCACATGTATGCACTAGTCGTTACATATTGACACAGAATTGTATGCTTACATTTTTGTATACTATACTTCGTTTTGACAAAAACTTATGTATTCTCACCAACTTTATAGTTGACCCCTCCATTTTCCAAACTTAACATGTTTCAGGGAATATTGTTGTTTGAAGTTTTACAAGCTTTGGATCACTTAGGAGCTTTGGACATAGATTAGACACGATTATCAAGTTGTTTGACAATATTCGATGCTTGTATGACTTTGTAATTCAAATAAATAAATTATGTAATTTGTATGGTTGATCATGAGCTATTGAACAATCATCACTACGTGGCACCTCGATGTTTCCGCCATCGGTTGGGGTGTTACATTACTCCCCAAGTCTTTAGTACACCTAATCTCTTCAATAAGAAAATTATCGACCGAATCCGCAGAAACTGAAGGTTGAACCCCCACGTTATCATCATCTGCTCCTTTCGTCGAACCTTCCATCTCCTCAATTTCCTCAAAATCTTCACCCAGCTGACTGGTAGCTCCATCCTCCTCCAGCAAAGCCTGGAAAGAGTTAGCTAAAGGAATGGTAGAATGCCCTCTCTCCTTGACCACATTAGAGTCAAGACCCAATATAACTGGATCAAGACCAAATGGATCATCATCCACAACTTTGGGCTCTTTAACGGGTCGTTCGTTACTACTAACATATTCTCCAGCACTACTTAGGCCCAGTTCCTGAAACGATTTCACTTTTTTCCTTTTTTTCTTTTTATCCGCCCCTTTAATGTTGACTTTCGAAATTTTCTCCCCTTTAAATTCCGAATTTGACTTTTCTTCAATTTCCTTAGAAACTTCCTCACTATTTTCTGAAATATTACTGTCATTTACTTCAGCATTAACTGCTTCCGTAAAAAACTCCATACCGTTTGAATCCTTCGCCGGAGAGACAATCGGTTGTGGCTCCGATGAGGGCGTACCAGCATCGTGACCTTCAGCACCATTCCTCGGACCAGCATCATCACCCACCTTTGGAGCAAGTATGAACTCCTCCAACCATTCGTAAGAATCCTCCGTTACCCAAACTCTGATCATCTTCCCTCTCCATCTGAGAAAAGCCTCCTCTTGAATGCGTTTACCATGCTTAACCAACACACCAATAAATTGAAATGAAGCATCCAACCCACATCGTTCAACTCTAGCAGGTTTAATGACTTCACCAGAAAGGTTTCCAACATCGTTCATGAAGGTTACCCCTTCATGTAACTTTATCTCCTTCAAGACACCTTTAATGTTCTGGAGCACATATAATGATTTTAAACGAACCAAAATCCCCTTCCCATGCAAACTTCCACACGCAACAAAGTTATCATCAATAGTAACAAGTTTACCACGTGAAACCCCAGAGAAGGCTTCTTTATACGACATATTATTGTATCCCGTCTCCTTCTTCTCAAACACCCTTGCAAATCCCTTCATAACTTTAGCCTTCGGTCGATCCTGTTCCATATTAACATTATCATGCTTAATCTCCCCTTCTTCAAGGATGAATCTCGCCACGTTACACTTCAGTCTATACTCCCCCATCCGTAATGCAGACAAGCTTTTCTCCATTTGTGAACGATCCTTGACGTCCAACATAGTGACGAACCCGAATCTCTTTCCTTCCTTATCCCTTTTTCGAGCAATGAAAATGTCGAAAATATCTCCCATACCTCTAATAACGCTTGCTAAATCCTGCCCACTGCAATGATCCGGGAGATTAGTAATATAGAATTTGGTTAATCGAGCCTGGATGGCCGCCGGGATAGGTTTCCGGTGGAAACCCTTTCTTTCCTCCATTTCTCCCAAGTTGGTTTAGCCTGTTACCTTGGTTACATGTTTTATTAATGTTTAATGTTTAATTTTAAGTTTTAAAATTAAAATTTCAACATTTAATTATCAAACATCAATACCTAGAATATATATTATATTGAAAAATAAAGAAATGTTGGTCTTCTTCTTTAATGTATTGATATACAAAAATTAAATGCATGAAGTGGGATTTGAACTCAAGTTCTCTATCTTGAAATACAAATTCACAAACCAACTCATCTACCTATGCTTTGTTTTAATTCCCACACCAAAATAATTTAAATACACTTTATAAATAATATATATTTTAAATTCTTAAAATTTCGGGCCTCCCGGGGTTTGGACCTTGGGCCGTCGCCCACCCCGCCCATGCCCAAAACCGGGCGTGGTTATGATATAACATAGAAATTAATGTACTATAATACGAGAAAACAACAACTTTAATTATGTGAATAAGAATACAAATGTATATTAAGGTGAAAATGTATGTTTGGATGAAGGGTAGAGGCAAAAGCAACTATTGCAAGACATTATTGAGGCTGTAGTCTTTTTTTAGAAATGACTGGTTTTGACTTATTCTCCTTTGGATGAAAACAGATTTCTCACTTACAATTTCATTTAGTGTAAGAAACTTGTTTATCATACGTGCTATAACGTTTTTTTTACTTATTATTATGTTAGAAAATTTAGTATTACAAGAGGTTGGATTAATAAAATATTAAATGGCTTTTATAAACGGAAATATAAAAAGAACTAGTTAAGAAAATAAATAAGAGATAAACAATGGATTTAAATCATGTAATGTCGCCATAAATGGCTAAATTGAAATATTTGGCTATAAGGGGCATTTTGGGAATTTAAGGATTTACTAAAATTTAAATCTAAGAAACTGAATCATAATGAAACTAATCTGACAAACACTTTAGTTGATCAAGTGTCTAATGACTTGACAGCATAAACGGGGTGCATTTTGTGTGGTCAAATGAGGCCTTGTGTAATCCAAGCCTTAATGGGTCGTTTTGGGTAAAAATCGGCGTAAACATTCAAACCTAAGAGATGGGTCATGGATACATAAACCGAGCAAGGATTTTAGTCAAACTGTCACACCACGCCAATGACGGAAACACGTGGCACAACGCTCGAAAGAATGTCAAAGTCAAGATTAACACAAACTATATTTAATTAGAAAAGATCAATTTATTAAGATGTCGAAACGGAGTATCATATTTCAAACATTACATAAAACAACGAACATTAAGTTTCAATGTGGGGTGTTTCCGTTTATGGCCCAACCCGATGGTAACAATAGATGAAACCCGACAAGTATCCAACATCCCGTATTCCACCGCACTAGCCCCATATCTATTCAACACTTAGTTACCTGAAAGATATGTTTAAAAGAGACGTCAATATATAAAATATTGGTGAGTTCATAGGTTTTAGTTCCATGACAGCAACATTTTAACAACAACAACATGTGCGGAATAAACACTGCAGTGGCCATTGTAAAGAGTAGCTAGCTCCTACAAAAACTATGACGAGCAATCCCTTGAGCCCATAACCAAACCAAGACTAATAAATATGCCCCGCGAGCACAATTTGTTTCTCGTTAAATAACAACTTAGTTTAGAATACGTGCACCCCAGGCTACACAGTTGCATAATCGACGTTATCGATTAGGGGTGGGCCTTGTCAGGCACCAATAGTACTATCCAAATATTCCTTCGGTTTCATGCCCCTGAATTAATGGTTACCGTAGCGAGGACTCACCCCGAGTGGTGTACAAACAACAAAACCTAAGTACTCATCATGCCACTCATCACATTTTAACCTTTGAAAACATTTCAACATTTGACAAACATATCTTTCCCCCAAATAAAACAGTAAAGAGGGGTCGTGAAACTGACCTCAAGCAAAGTATGCAAATCCAAATCAGAGAATAGCTCTTCCAAGGTCAACACCTACAAATGTCCTAGACGTATAAATCACTAAGCCTATAGTGCGTGTGTTTCGGCAAGTTGTACGTTCAACTCCCAAACCACTATTTAGTTCAATTCCCCGTTTAATTAAACGTGTATCCTAGGTCCGTTGGTGATGGATTACCCTTGTTACAAGTTACACTTATATTTCCATGAATATTAATTAACTTGTATAATATCGTTCTCGACTCGACTCACTTGACGTATAATTATTTTCCCATTAAATAATTATACTAAGGTCTTGTCGATCGATATAATATTTTAACACTCGACTCGACTCACTTTACCGTATATTTATTTTCCCATTAAATAAATATACTAGGATCTTGTCGATCGATGACATATTTTCAACGACTTGACTCACTTTACCGTATATTTATTTTCCCATTAAATAAATATACCAGGATCTTGTCGGTTCGATATAACATTTTTAATACTCAATTCGACTCACTTTACCGTATATTTACTTTCCCATTAAATAATATACTAGGATCTTGTCGATTTGATAATATATTTTCATTGTCAAGTCCATATGCTTGTTTTAAACGTTTAATCGTTAAATTATTTATGTTATTTTCTCCCACGAATAAGTTTCCAACACTTAGGAAAGTGTTATGTATTTTCACCCAAATTATATATTTTAAACCCTTAAAATATACGTTTTCATTTCCGCATTAGACGTAATAATACAAATACTTATTCGTCCGTTTCTACGTTTTTGTTCCGTTAACACATTGTAACTTGAACACGTCCATATCCGATCACTAAACTTATATATATATATATATATATATATATATATATATATATATATATTGTTAATTTTCCAAGTTTCCAACAATATGTATTCTTGAAATTATTCATCCTTTAATTTCTTCATATTTTTACTTGGAAACTTATAAAATAACTTGTGTATTTTCCAAAACCAAGACTTGGTTATTTTCAACATAAAATGCTCCAACATTTTTATATCCCCATAAATATAAAAATGCTCATTTTATAAAACTCCACCAAGTCTTTAAAATCACCAATTTCGTAATAAAAACTCTAGTTTTTATTTTTCTCGACATCTTTGATAATTTACATTTTTTATAACATCCCATTTTATAAAAATGACACTTAGTATGAAAATACAATCTTTTGTAAACATTTTCATAAACAACCCTTGTTTATACAGCTTTCCACCTTTAACACCAAACTTTACAATGTCACATTTTTAGACTTAAATTTCTAAAATGACATTTTACATCCCTCGACTTTTAAAGTTATCAAATAATACCCTTAACCTTTAAAAGTTACATTTTATCTCTATCCTTCCAACAATGACAATTTTCTACTAAACTAATAGCTTTATTATGTTAACTTTGTCATTTTATATTTTTATTAAGATCCATTATCATCCATGGTCTTTAAATATCTCATTAGGGATATTATTATGTTTATTAGTGTGTATTTAGTCCATTTTGTCCAACTTAATGTCTTTATGTCCTTAAACTTATAATATGTAACTTTTGTATTTTTGATTTCTAACAAGATCAACACAGTATTAAGTTCTAGATGATCATTTTAAGATGATTTAAACAACATTTAGGTGGATTTATGTCATCTTTACAAACAATGCTTAGATCATCTTTTTAACCAAGACTATGTAACTTTTTATGAACTTCAACAATTTTAAAAAACATCCATCATCACCCACGGCCATTGAACAAGTTTTTAAAGGTCCATTTTAGTTTGATAGAACACATCATAACTTATGTTTAAAACCTTGTTAAAACTTGTGTACAACTTGCTTTCAAAACAACAAAACATAAACTTTTAAGGACAAGCACAAGAATACTTACTACTAGCACAAAGCTAGGGAAGATAAAAACACTTGATTTGGATGGGGTTTAGTGTGTTCTTCCAAATGGGTTAAGCTCCAAGCTTGATAACACACAAAATGGGACTTAAAAATGGTTTGTTTATGGATGAATTTTGAGTTGTAAAATGGATATATGAATGGTATGTGGGTGGATGCAAAGCTACGGCCAAGATATCAAGGAGGAAGGAGATTATGTTGTAAATATTTAATGGAAGCTCTAGATTTTATAAATCCACACAAGATCTTACCAGTACACCAAATCACATACCAAATCAATTTCAATATCATTCCTTAAATCCCTAAAAACTTGGATGTTGTACAAGAAAAATATTTTGGTTATGGGGAGCCGATCATGGCTTGGATTTGGTGGGGTCCACCCATCAAATATCTACAAATTACTAGTTACATCTTAATTTTTATCGTTACGGCTCCGTTCGGGTTTTAATCGGATTTCAATTACGCGTTAGCCGGACATTATAATAGCTTCTAATAACCATTAAACATAGCCTAGTTTAAGTGTTGGTTGGTTGGTTGGTTATGCATTCGTTGGGTGAAATTATAATTTATACGTGTACTAGGTGCGGTACGCGCACTTTATTTGTTATCGGGAAATTTGTATTTAGAGTTTTCATTTATGGTTTTGGAGTTCCAAAACACATAATATTTCATGAAAATACCCTTTATTTTATATCCTGGGTGTTCGGGATCATATCCGGTTATTTAACTTTTACCAGGTAATCACGAACGTCCGTACCGGACAAGTTTATTCGCATGTGAGTGCGCCGTGCTTTTAATTAAACAAACGCAACCCTATGCATTCTATGGGGAATTTGCTATTCTCTAACGGCTAAATTAATCCAATTAATTTAAATATGCACTTAAATCGTTAATTACATATACCAATTACGTACGGAAACACGTCGATTTTTGCCGGATGTCACACAAACAAATGTTAATTTAGTTAGCAAGTCGATTTTTATGCTTTGGGAATTGTCAAATGCGTTTGCGACATGATTCCTAGGCTTAAAATCAGCAAACAATATCTAGTAGCAGTGAACGGCCGTTTGGCCTTTACAGAAGACACAGAAGTGTTCGTGGCCAAGTGAACGGGCATTCGCATGAGCGAACAGCCGTTTGGATGGACATACTTTATTTCAAAAATTTATATAAAATCATAGAAAAATCGTTAGGAGGTGTTCTTCATATGCCTGGAAAGGTCTTTGAACGAATCACATTTCTTATTTGAAAGTCGAAGTCAGATTATGGGCTTTAGAAGGGGTAAAAGCGATCCGAACAGCTGCTGCGCAAAAAGTGTAGCAGTTTGTTCTCCTGATATGGGGCCGTTAGGCCTGGTTCGTTCCGTTTCAACGTGTAACGACTTTCATACTATTCTAAATTTATTATTGACAACCCACTAACCATTCTTTGTGTAATGGTGCTAGGTAAACATGTGATGGAAGTCCTGGAGCAAGGATCAAGTCGCGAGACGAACCGAACACACCCGAGCACTCATCAAGCTTCCGCAATAGAATTCAAGATACTCCCGTTAAATTGTGAAACATTTTATGTTTTAATAGCTAAAAATGTAAAATATATGGAAATAAAAAATATATTGATTATAACGGTTTGTGTTTTTCATAATTTTAAAAGTTTTAACTGGGAGTGGTTTTAAGTAAGGTCAAAACTCGTATGATTAGGCGTTGATCGCGTGATTACAGGTTAGGGTCTTACAGTTCGGGTGTAACTCCACTTTCGGGTAGAATGGGTGGTGTAACTTCTTCACTAGTAGGCATGGGTGGCTTAAGATAAACTCTACTGCTGCGAAGAGTTATTGCACTCACATTTGCTTTTCGGCTAGTCTTAGTGTTTTGTGGAAGACTTCCTGTGGGTCTTTCTACAAGTGACTTGGTCATAACGCCCATTTGTATCTCCAGGTTTCTGATGGCGGACTCGATTCCTTGAAGCCTTTTATCTGCATTGCTAAACTTTTCGCCCATTCGAGTAGCTGTCCGGGCTTCGAGCTTTTCATCCACCGATGGGTAACCATTGTTTGGAGTCCTTGCGCGCAGGAGCTGTCGGGGCAGTTGATGAGCACAGTCGTGCTCAGGTATGAGCACGCCCGTGCTTGTCCACGTGGATAACCGTCATGTTGGTTTTGGTCTGCTGGAGCCTTGGAGAACACTCATTGAAGAGCATGGCTGTGCACTAGTGGAAGCATGGGCATGCTTGTTGACTTTTGCTGCTGTTGAATTCAGAATGTTGACTTGTTGACCCTGGACATGTGCACGACCGTGCTGCATCTGAAACAGGTCTCCAAGTATTCAATTCCTTGCCTTTTCTGCCGTTTTTCTCCTCTTTTCATTTCTTGACCTCAAAACCTGCAATCATTAACAAAGAATGATAGATCATATGGTAAAACTAAGACAAAAGCGTGATTTTAAGTGAAAAAGGGTGAAAATATTTAGATAAAATATGTGTAATTCTCAGCACATCACATCCTCTTCAGGTTCAAGTTTCGTTGACTTCTGGCACGATGAGTAACAAAAAACAAAAAACAAAAACAAAAAATTTAAGCTACCAAATTTCCTTCACAATTTACTAAGACTTTTTCTTGTTTAACATGAGGCATATTAAATCAAGTTCTTACAGGCACATATTCATATCATTAGACCGTTGAAACTTGAATGTATAGCCAATCCTTGAATGTATAGCCAATCCATCTCGTACATGTTATAGACCTATAGAACAATGAAAACTACATATGTTATTATTAATCACCAAAATGTCTAAACTAAACCAAATCCAATCATATCTTTTAATTATGATAGATTTGTTAAAAATGTAACATTTTTATATAACAATTTTATTTCTTTTTTATAAAACATTTGTTATTCAATTTATAAAATATTTTGCATAAGCCTTTGCAGGTGGGTCTTGGAGGTGTTGATGTATGGTTGATATTTGGCCCAGTAGCCCAGTTGATTTAGAGTTAGTGATCTCGGCCCAGTTGTGTTTTGGTGTTAGCCCAGCTGTGGGTCTGTCCACGTCAGCGATCCCCATTCCTATTTACGATGCAAGGTTGATGGTTCAGATTGGCTCTCAGTGTGTTTGTTTGGCTTGATCGTGTGGCTGAGGTTGCTTCGGGTGTGTTTTCTCCCGAAGCTAGGTTCTGGCTATATAAGCCTTTGTCATGCTCTCTTGTTTAGTTTTTGATCCTCTTTTATTTTATACTCTCTGAAATTCTCTTTGTCACACTTTATCTAGGGTTTGTGTTATTCAGATCATCTTGATCTGATAACGTGTGCATCTCTGAGTTTTGTGATTGATTATCTGGTGATAATCCTTGAGTGTTCTTGAGAGTTGTAGTGAGGTTTTCTGTGTATTTTGTATTCGTCACAAATTTGTAAACTCTGTTATTGATTCTTGGAATAAAGTGACATCTGTGCCGACTATTTTGACATGGTATCAGAGCTCTGGTTGAGCTCTTGATATCTGGGTACATTCCGCTGCTGTTCTTGCTGATTCGCCTTCCTGGATCTTGGCTGTTCCAGATCTAGGGTTTGTACTGTTGGAGTTTTTCCTTGCTCTCTGGTGCTCAACCCTAAGTGAAGGTTAAACACTACGAGTTTTATTGGAGAAACCTAACTTGGGCTTTGCTCGGTGAGATCTTTCTGGTTTTTGGTTTTGTTGTGTCTAGTGTCCCTAAGGAGTCGATTGCCAGGGCTTGAGTCCCTGTTCTAGCTTTAGGGTTTGGTCTGGTCATTGTTGGCTCCCTCGTAAAGACCTGGACCGGCACCTTGAGTGACGAACCGGTTATCTGGATCACCTGCGGGGCTTCTCCACTTTGATCTTGTCTGTGGTGTCTCTGTGTGCTTTGTGCTTTTATTTGTTTTTACTTGTTCTCTTGTCTACTTGTTATCATGGGGGATGTTGCTGTCCCTGCGAACCCTGGACCCAATCCTGTTACACTTGTTAGCAAACTTGATGCTAGTGATCCGTTGTACCTTCATGCTAGTGATTCCACAAATCTGACTGTGATTAGTGTTAAACTTAAAGGAACTGAAAATTACACGGTTTGGGCTAACTCTATGACACTTGCACTTAGGGTTAAAAACAAGTTAGGATTCATTAATTGTGAGTGTGTCAAGCGTGTTGATGATGCCGTTTTGGCTAATCAGTGGGAAAGATGCAATAGCATTGTCCTTACTTGGATTCTTAACTCTGTGTCAGAAGAACTGTACATGGGACAGGTATATTCCAAACTTGCATCAGAAGTTTGGAAAGACCTGAAGGAAACCTATGACAAAATTGATGGATCAATAGTGTTTGACTTGTATCAGAAAATCAATTCCTTCAGTCAAAATGGTATGACTGTTGCTGAATACTATCACAAGTTAAACACTATGTGGAAACAATTAGACCAGATCCTTCAACTTCCTGCCTGTGTTTGTGATGCCTCTAGAGACTTTAATAATCACTCTAATATGATTAAGTTGATGCAGTTCCTGATGGGGTTAGATAGTGCCTTTCAAAGTGTCAGAACAACTTTACTTCTAAGAACTGAGTTACCTTCTGTGAAGGAAGCCTTTGCTTTAATTTCCAGAGAAGAGTCTCATAGGAACTCAAGCATTAACAGTTCAAGTAAACCAAATCAAACTGTTAACTTTATGGCCAAGACTTACACTGAAAATACAAATAATAATAAAAGGGTCAATAAAGGCACTAGTCAAACCCTAAAATGCACTCACTGCAATAAGAATGGTCATTCTGTGGAAAAATGTTTTGAGTTAATTGGCTATCCTGCATGGTCTAGGTATAAAGGGCAGAATACGAAGCCTGCTATGAGCAATAACAGTGTCTCTGATTGCTCTAATGGCTCTCTAAATGGTTTAACTAGTGATCAGGTTGCTAAGTTGTTGAGTCTCATCCATGAAAAACCTGCTGAAGCCTCTGTTAGCTGTAACCTTGCTGGTAGGGTGTTTTGTGCTTCTGCTATCAGTCATAATGTTTACTGCTTTACCAGTTCTAATGGCAATTTGTTAAGGATAGGATGGATTCTTGACTCAGGTGCTAATGAGCACATGGTTAAAGATGATACTGGTGTTTTTGATTACATAGATGTATCTGATTTAAATATTAAGATTAAACACCCCAATGGTACCTTTGCTCTTGTAACTAAAATAGGGAAGCTAAAACTTGCTGAAAACCTGATTTTACAAGATGTGCTTGTTGTACCTGAGTACACTGTTAATCTGTTATCTGTCCACAAACTTGCTAGGGACAATAAGGTGTTTGTAGGTTTTGATGAGGATAAGTGTTATTTGCAGGACCGGTTAACCAGGAAAATCCTGGTGACTGGTAGTCAATCTAATGGTCTATATATGTGTGGGAATTCTTCCTTGATATCTGTTGTATGCTGCAATAGTGTCTCTGGATTCAATCTGTGGCATGCTAGGTTAGAGCATCCCTCTAGTCATGTGTTTAAATACTTAGACATTGATCATAACATCAAGACCCTTAGCAAACATGATCCCTGTGATGTCTGTCAAAGGGCTAAACAACACAGGGATCCCTTCCCTCTAAGTGAACATAAGACTTCACATCTAGGGCAGCTTGTGCATCTAGATGTGTGGAGTCCTTATAAAGTAGCTGACAGGGAAGGTAACAGATTCTTCTTAACAATTGTTGATGATTTCACTAGAACAGTGTGGGTTTGCCTTATGAAACATAAGTCTGAAGTTTTTGAAAACATAAAAGATTTTGTGTTTTTGATTAAGAATCAGTTTAAACAATCAGTAAAAACCTTTCGGAGTGATAATGGAACTGAATTCATCAACTCACAAATGAATGTTTTCTGTAAAAACAATGGTATTATTCATCAAACCACATGTGTTCATACACCACAACAAAATGGTGTTGTGGAAAGAAAGCATAGACACTTGTTAAATGTTGCTAGAGCCTTGTTGTTTGAAAGCAATGTTCCTGTTAAATTCTGGACTGAATGTGTATTGACTGCTGCGTATTTGATTAATAGGACTCCATCCTCTGTGCTAAATGGGAAGACTCCTTATGAGAAAATGTTTGGTTTTAAACCCTTTCTTGAACATCTCAAAGTTTTTGGTTGTCTGTGTTTTTCAACTATGTTGAATAATTCTAATAAGCTTGACAGCACGGCTGAGAAGTGTATCTTTCTTGGATATTCCAATGAGAAAAAAGGATACAAACTTCTTAGTCTTGAAAGTAAAGCTATCTTCTTTTCTAGAGATGTTAAATTCTTTGAGTCTTATTTTCCTTTTAAAGAAGGTAATGTTTTAAAGATGTTTGACACCTTCTCTAGTTCAGAAGTGAATACTTTGAATTTTTTTGATCTTTTTGAAAACACAGAATGCTTAAGTGACTTAGAGATGAATGATCCCAATGATGAAGGAAAGGGAAATGGTAATAGGGAGTCTAGAACACATTGGTCTCAGCAATCTGATACCTCAGATAAGATAAGGCTGATGGCTTGGCTGGTTCACAGCAGCCAACCGTGTCTGATGTTTCATTAGATAGGGCTGAGGGTGTGAGTATAGACCATGATTTTAGATCTCAATCTGAGGGGGACACTCTAACTCCTAGTGATGCCATTACTCCTAGAAGGACCTCTAGAACCACTAGTTTTCCAAAAAAATTTAGTGACTATGTGGTAGAAGGTAAAGTATGGGATTGAAAAAGTTGTTAACTTCTCTCATCTCTCTAGTGATTGTAAGTGCTTTGCAGCCTCCCTTGATAAGGGAAGTGAACCCAAGTCTTACTATGAGGCTACTAAAGATCCCAACTGGATCCAAGCCATGAATGATGAGCTTAGTGCTCTCTATAGTAATGACACTTGGGAGAATTGTGATCTTCCCAAAGGAAGACACAAAATTGGCTGCAAGTGGATTTTTAAAATCAAATACAAATCCAATGGAGAGATTGAGAGATATAAAGCCAGATTAGTGGCTAAGGGGTTCAGTCAAAAGGAAGGACTTGATTATGAGGAGACTTTTTCCCCTGTTGTTAAACTTATTACTGTTAGGTGTGTCTTAAGTTTAGCTGTTAACCACAGTTGGAGTATTTTTCAACTGGATGTTAACAATGCTTTCTTATATGGAGATTTGAATGAAGACATCTACATGTCTTTGCCTGATGGGCTTTCTAATTGTTCGCCTAATAAAGTGTGCAAATTTAAAAAAATCATTATATGGCCTCAAACAGGCCCCTAGAATGTGGAACAAGAAATTAGTTGATGCTCTTGTCGAGTTTGGCTTTGTCCAGAGTAGTTGTGACTATTCTATGTTCATTAAGAATAATAAGTCTATGTTTATTGTTGTTCTTGTATATGTGGATGACATTATCATTACTGGTAATTCTGTTGATGAGATTAACTTAGTTAAACATTGTTTAAATCTAAGTTTCAAATCAAAGATTTAGGTGTTCTTAAATATTTTCTAGGAATAGAAGTCACCAAACAAAGTGATGGTTTATGTCTTTCACAAAGGAAATATTGCACAGACTTGTTATTTGAATATGGTATGCTTGGATGTAAACCTGTTTTCTACTCCTCTTGAACAAAATCATGTGTTGACCCATATGGTTGCTGATAACAACAAAGTTTTATCTAATATTACAAGTTATCAGCAGCTGGTGGGAAAACTCATCTATCTATCTCACACTAGACCTGATATTTCATACTCTATTCACTATTTGAGTCAGTACATGCATTCTCCAACTGAGGGGCATTGGAAAATTGCTTTTAGACTTCTAAGATATTTGAAGTCTTCTCCTGGTAAGGGAATTCTTTTTAAAAAAGGTAATTCCCTAAGTCTGACAGCTTTTGCTGATTCAGATTGGGGAAAATGTATTGAGACCAGAAGGTCTGTTACTGGGTATTGTATCTTCTTAGGTGACAGTCTTATTACCTAGAAAAGCAAGAAGCAATCAACTGTAGCAAGGTCTTCTGCAGAAGCAGAATATCGTGCTATGGTTGCTGCTACTTGTGAGATAATGTGGGTAAAAAACTTGTTGTCTGAGTTGAGTATTGAAGTTGAATTACCTGTTAAGCTTCATTGTGATAGTTCTGCAGCTATTTCCATTGCTGCTAACCCTGTTTTCTTTGACAAAACCAAGCATTTTAGCTTGGACATGTTCTTTTTGAGAGAACAGATTTCTAAAGGAGTGATAAAAACTGTTAAAGTTGATTCTATTGATCAACTTGCTGATATCTTCACAAAAGGTTTATGTTCTAGTAGTCATTTTAAGATTTGTGAAGGAATTAACATGTTTGACCCATATAAGAAATAAAATTGAGAGGGGGTGTTAAAAATGTAACATTTTTATATAACAATTTTATTTCTTTTTTATAAAACATTTGTTATTCAATTTATAAAATATTTTGCATAAGCCTTTGCAGGTGGGCCTTGGAGGTGTTGATGTATGGTTGATATTTGGCCCAGTAGCCCAGTTGATTTAGAGTTAGTGATCTCGGCCCAGTTGTGTTTTGGTGTTAGCCCAGCTGTGGGCCTGTCCACGTCAGCGATCCCCATTCCTATTTACGGTGCAAGGTTGATGGTTCAGATTGGCTCTCAGTGTGTTTGTTTGGCTTGATCGTGTGGCTGAGGTTGCTTCGGGTGTGTTTTCTCCCGAAGCTAGGTTCTGGCTATATAAGCCTTTGTCATGCTCTCTTGTTTAGTTTTTGATCCTCTTTTATTTTATACTCTCTGAAATTCTCTCTGTCACACTTTATCTAGGGTTTGTGTTATTCAGATCATCTTGATCTGATAACGTGTGCATCTCTGAGTTTTGTGATTGATTATCTGGTGATAATCCTTGAGTGTTCTTGAGAGTTGTAGTGAGGTTTTCTGTGTATTTTGTATTCGTCACAGATTTGTAAACTCTGTTATTGATTCTTGGAATAAAGTGAAATCTGTGCCGACTATTTTGACAAGATTGAAAACAACAAAACTAACAAAGAAGGAAAAAAAACCTTGTTGTAGGAATGTGAGATAGGTTTAAAGCTCTTGAAACAATGATCTTAAAGAACATAATAAAGCTTTTGCGAGCACTTGAACCGAATAATATTAGACCGAATGAGATAAAGCCAACCTTCCATTAATATTACTCCTTCACCATCCATTTAATCAACACACTTGTCAAACTATAAAGATTGAATGCAGAAAACAAACCAGCGAAAGCACCAGCAGTGGTATTATATAGAGTGGGTATAAGTGGTTGTGAGTAGAGGAGAAAGAAAATATTTGGAGGAGACACTGTTCATCCTTCATAATTTTTTAATATTTTTAAAAGTGGTTGTGAGTAGAGGAGAGAGAAAAGATAATGATAAAAATATAGAATAAATATTACTCCCTCCGTCCCAATTTAAATGTCCCATGTCTAAAAACACACATTTTAAGAAATCTTTTGTTTGTATGTGGTAAAATGACAATAATATCCTCAAAAGAGGTGATTGTGTTTTGTCTTTTATGGACAAAACTGGAAAGTACATTTCTATTTTTGGAAAGTGACATTTACTTTGGGACAAACAAAAAAGGAAAGAAGGACATTTAAATTGGGACGGAGGGAGTATTAAATAGAAAAAAAGAGAAAAAAGTAGTGATTTTTAGTATAATTATAAAGATGGAGTAGCTACTGTGAATGCTCTTACTATTGTATAAGATGTGTTTCACGAATCTGATTGTCAATGAGGAATGAGATCTAGGGTTTAGTTTGCGAGGAGATGATAAAGTGAATATGGCAAAGGGTATTTATTGTGATCCAAACCGAAAGAATAACTTTACTTTTGGCGGGAATTTAAAGGTGTTGATAGGATGTGTCTCCACCTATATTGCTTTATTATATGTATAGATATAGATTAAAAATAAAATAGATATATAGCGTCAGGTTATTCTACACAGTATAACAATAATGAGAAGGGTGAGAAGGATACAAAAAACACAATAGATCATTAAATATTGAGTTAATTGCTAATTTAGTCCCTGATGTTTGTCAAAAATTGCCACTTTCATCCAAATCTTTTTTTTTGTCATTTTAGTCCCTGTGTTTTTTTTTTTGTTATTTTAGTCCCTGTGGACTAACAAGATTTGGATGAAAGTGACAATTTTTGACAAATCTCAGGGACTATATTGACCAAAAAAAAGATTTGGATGAAATTAGCAATTTTTGACAAACCTCAGGGACTAAATTGGCAATTAACTCTTAAATATAACATAATGAGCCACAAAATATAATACGGTGCCAAAGAATATAACACAATGCTGAGAAAAAAGACACAATGATGAAAATAAGAAAATGACACAATGATATAACGCATATTCTAAAAACTACAAGCTAAAACCCCAAAAAACGAAGACCTAAAAACTAACGTCGTAGGGTTCGATAAGACGGTTCCAATGCCGCTTGAATGATTTCAATTAGAGTTCATTTTATACCCTTCGTATGACTTCCTATTTTTATTTCACTGTCTATTTGATCCTAACCTTAGATATAGATGGATAGATTGTTGTTGTTGTTATTATTATTATTATTATTATTATTATTATGGGGAGATAGACGTAAGAAGTGTAAGAAGCAATCTCAGCCATTAGATTAACAAGATGTCTGGATACAGATTAAAAACACTACTTATACTTGGGTTAAACTAACCAACGGTAAAATAGGAAAAAACCGTCTAACTTGAACAGATCGATTCCAGATCGTAACAACAAAACTAATATGAACCCTGATTTTTTTATCGTTTTCAGATCGATTCATGTTCAGAATGATTACACAATTCAGAAACAAACAAAAATCGATTACAATGAACAAAAACGTAAAGATCAGTATTTGAATCTGAAAAAACAAAAACCAGAGGATTAAAATAATCATATAAACAATTATGAATCGTAATAGTTGTAGAAATACTCTCGATTTTGTTTCAATAAGGATGATTAAACATAAAAAATAGGTTAAAAAAAGTTGCAGAGGAAGAAGATGAAGTTGGTGAAAAATAGAGCACTTTTAAATCTCAGACGCACTCATCAAATTTACAGACGCACTAATCAAAAATTTTCAGACGCACTTAGCAAAATTTCAGACGCACTCATTGAAATTTAGAAGCACTCATTAAAAAGTTTGGAAGCACTCATTAAAAATTTAGAAGCACTCATTAAAAAGTTTGGAAGCACTCACTGAAATTTTAGAAGCACTCATTAAAAGTTTGGAAGCACTCATTGAAAATTTTAGACGTACTCATCAAAACCCAATAAAAATTCAAACACACATTTGCCATAATATCAAACTCACCTTTGCCATAAATCAAACGCACCTTATCCTTTCTTTCCTTTAGCAAATACAATGTGCCAAATATGCCAAATATCAAACGCACCTTTGCATATCTTTTTTGGTAAAGGTTGCTTTACCTCCTGGGGGATAAATGTTAACAACGTGGTTACTTCAAACTCAAGCAACTTATTTGACTGGATTCCACAAAGAGATCCACAAGCACAAATTATGAATTACATGAACTTCGGTGGGCTTCTTCCCTCAAGGTAAAACTATAAATACATGTATTGTGATCGGGTCTGCCATTAGGTGGGTGACAACGGTTTCAACCACGTGATGCAGTTCCTAAATTTAATAAAAAAGTATATATATATATCATATTCTTTTAAGGCCTTGGAAATCTCAAAGGAATGGGTCGAGAGATTGAAGAAGAAAAGCCGAGGATTGGGCAGTGTTTGCCGCTATGGTTGTGGTGGTATCTCAATCGATGAACTTCAAAGGAGTATTAGTTAGGTTTATGTTCTGTGTTTAGATCAGGGGAGAAGATAATAGGTTTAATCGTGGTGTAACTGTGGTTAGATTAAATTGACACGTGACAAGTTCTAGTGGCCTCTTACACTTCTTATTTTAAGGGACTTTATATTGTATACTTTCTCTATTACTCCGTATTATTATTACTACTACTACTATTAGATATAGATTTAGATGACGGCAAATATTTATACCACCTTCTTTCCACCTAACCTTGCATTTGCAAGGATTTAAACTCACAACCTCATATTTGTAAGAGAGGACACCATACCACTAGACCAAGTGGTCATGGGTAAAAAAAAAAAAAGATTTAGATGGAATATTATTATTATTATTATCATCCAAAAAAAACAAGGTATATTATTAGTACTCTTCCTCTCTTCTCCATTGACCATGTCCTTCACCCCAACGAATAACAACATATCTTCCTCACCCACCCCTATCTCTTACTCCGCCGTCGATCACCGTCTATCTCCGCCGTAACCGTCGTCAGGTGAGTTCAATCACACTGCTTTATTACTCAATCCATTCCTACTTAATCTCTTATACCCAAAAATCTTAACTTTATGCTTCTAACTTAATATCTTGCATTTAATTACATCAATCTATAACCTTTAGGTCAGTTGTCTACCTAAACGATAAAATAATTAAAGTGTTTATTTTGGAAAAATAGATCTAAACCTAACAATATGATTTCATTGACCATCCTATATGTAAACATTATTATCAATATAAAGTTAAAAACCATAAATTTTGAAGAAATAATAATAATAATAATTAGGGAAAAGGGGTTTGGTGTGTGTTAACTTATCTTTGAAAATACACAAAAAAATAACCATACATAATACATTGATGTTCAGGCAAAGGAAGGTTAACCAGGGGACTTGAGGATCAAAATAAATTTAATCACAGTATTTATACAGAGAGACAGACAGATAGTAAAGACATGGCTATAGATTCAAGTGATTTGTCTGAGCCTCCTGCTCCTTCTTGGTTTACTCCCAAAAGGTACACTCTTTGTGTTTCTTTCCTTCTAGGTTAGGGTTTCGATCAACTATGAGGCTAAGTAATACGGAAATTCGCATATTTTTCGATCTTCTTTAAGACGAGAAATTGAATATTGCAATTTGGTTTTGGAAGGTTTGGGATAATTAGTGTTTCTGGTTTTGTGATGTAGTTTCTTTGGTTTCATTCGCAATATTTGGTTGCAATGGCGGATACAGAAGTTTTCACTATGGAGGCAAAAATCGGATCGGGGCCTAATTAATTTAATAATAAATAGTTTATTCATAACATATATTTAACAGTTTAGGAGATCATTAGTTTTCAACTATGTGCATTAACTCTAGCAGTGGTGGATCTTGAACGAAAAACCTGGTAAGGCCGGGCGGCCTGGGCTCAACCTGGGATGGCCGGACTCAATACATATAAAAATTTTCGGTAAAATTTACACTACGAAACGAAAAAAACGGGTGGGCCGAGGCCCGGTCTGGCCCTAGTGAAGAACCGCCCATGACCTCTAGGATTATTTAAAATCCAAACCAAGTTAAAGGGTTAAAAGATAACTTTAGATAAAACTAAGAGGATTAATGAAAATGTTAAGCATATTTTGAAATTCCAGCGAAGAAGGAAAACACTAGCATCTTTTATTACTCTCATAATATGTTGAATGGTGAATGGGGGTTAACTTTAAACAGTTTTATCTTTATCTTTCCTACCCGGTTCAGAACGGGGATTTCCATTTCTTGACAGTTTTACTTATTAGTATGCCACTACGCGCACAGGTTGCTTGTAGTATTCTGTGTGATCAACATGGTGAATTATATTGATCGAGGAGCAATTGCAAGTAATGGTGTAAATGGGAGTCCTAGAAGCTGTACAGAGAGTGGTGTGTGCTCAGATGGTAGTGGAATTCAGTAAGTTACTTTGTATGCTTGTTGAAATAACATTACTTCGTAACATCTTTTCTAAGATGTCATGTGTACCTTTATTGTTTTGCAGGGGTGATTTTGACTTGAATAATTTTAGAGATGGTGTCATTTCCTCTGCTTTCATGGTTGGCCTTCTTGTTGCATCTCCTATATTTGCATCCTTGGCCAAGAGGTGAACTTTCACTTCTGATCATTAGCCACCCTTTTTGGCTGATGACAAAATCCTAGGTTTGAATTTATGCGGCTAACTGTTTTATATGCATATCATGTTTAAAAAAGGTGTAATGTTTAGAGGATGGACAGTAGCTTTTATTGAGAAGTGGTGTTTGTTACTTGCCAGTCATTTTGTCAAAAGAAAACTTGTTTTGGTTAAATGACTGATAAGTTTATCTTGAAATTCTATAATGAGTAATGACTACTGAAATTTTGTTGTAAATTTGTCAACTTGGAGCATGGTCAACTGTGTTTGGTTGACATGATGGACCCAAACATCTTTTCTTAGCCTTTTTTCATTTCTTTTACCAAAACAGAGGGGCATGCCGCACAATCAAATGTATATATATCCACACAACCATTGAAAGAAATAAAGATTCAGTAGATTACTAAGATATTAAATATCAAATTATTTCAATAGTTGATGCTTGATATATCAAAAACATGAAAAGTATTATATATTTATAGAAAAGTGATTGAATGATTGATTATAGATAGATGATGGATATTCATTTAGTAGCACACCATTTTGTATTTGCGTTATATAATTTCATACTGTAGTGAAACTTTTTCTATCTTTTCTATCTTTTTGTATAATTTATTATCGTACCATAACATTTTGTGTCGTTCCATACCCTTTGTTTCATATTGTACATCATATGATTTCTTAATATGGTTTGGTACCATTTTATAATGTATCTTACTGTCTGTGACTCTGTATCATGTTATATGTATCATGTTATATGAATGTATAAAGATGTTTAAAAGTTGATGCAAAATTTGAACTTCTAAATTTTTAAGATAACAAAAAGGCCAAACTTGTATTCTATAAAAATCAAATGGATAAAGTTAATAACAGGTCAAAACTTATTATCTGGATGATGGCTCAAATTCTCAAAATGCATTATATTTACTGTGAGAAGTAATTAGATAAAAGTTATGTTTAGTGATATGGACTATGAAGTCATCAACCCATTTGACCAATAAGACTACTATCTTTTGAGAAGTAATCAACCCATTAGAAATGAAGCTTTGACATTTCCTAATTATATATATTTTTATTTTTGTGTATATGAGCAGCATCAATCCGTTTAGACTTATTGGAGTTGGATTGTCAGTATGGACTCTTGCTGCAGCTGGTTGTGGGCTTTCAGTTGACTTTTGGTCCATCACACTTTGCCGAATGTTAGTTGACTACTTCAAACGCCTAAAATTGTATTATTTTCTTTGTAGCTATTGATGCACATTGACTTACGGTATCACTTAAATATTATTGGTTTTAGGTTAGTTGGTGTTGGTGAAGCTTCTTTTATAAGTCTTGCAGCTCCATTTATTGATGACAATGCTCCGGTTGCTCAGGTTCTCTTCCATACTAGCTAATTTCCATACACTAGAGCTGGTTGATCCATTTTTACTAATCAATGGGTTGATTCAGGATATGTTATATCTTTAGCAGGTCAAAATAGTAAAATAAGAAAACAGCTTATAGCATGAAATGGGCCTAACTGGATCGAATTTGTAAAAAGCTATTCAAACGTTTTCCTTTAGGCGTAATCCATTTTAAACAATTTTAATCGAGAAGTTAAAACAACATTATTGAGGCTGAGGTTTCAAACCTGATAGAACAGTTTTATTTATTAACTTTATTTTATATTTTTGAAGTTGAAAAAGTTTATTGACAATCGTGTATTGAAGCAAAAGTTGCTGTGTTTGTACGTAGATCCATTTTGTATGCAAAAATGGAATGAAAACAAAGAAAATATTTATGTCGGTTTCCTTTTATCTGGCTGCAATAGATAAACTTGTATCCATTTTGTTTGTATAGAGAACAGCATGGCTGGGAATTTTCTACATGTGCATACCAACTGGAATTGCTGTTGGTTATGTTTATGGTGGAGTGGTATGTAACTGATCCTTCTTCTTTTTGTGCACATTGACAGCGACCCAAATGATCGAATTTGACCAGAAAAGGTCAAACTAATGGATGCTTTTCCTTGGTTTGTAGGTCGGAGGTAGTGTTGGATGGCGCTATGCATTTTTTGGTGAGGCAATTCTCATGCTGCCATTTGCTATTTTGGGGTTTGCAATGAAACCGTTACAGATGAAAGGTATTTCTTTTGTATTTATGTAGTTTTATTTACAACATTAATTTGTTATATTTCACCATAGTTTAATGAGTTTACGTGTATTATATATAGGTATGTCGCATGATAAAAATTTCCACGGGTCCATACATGAAGAGAGCGCTGAGCATATCGCTAAAGAACGTTCCAGGTGTTTGTCAATCTATATAATATAGCACCCTTTCTTTTCAATCAGTGATATCTGGATTTGAGGAATAAACCTGTTAATAAAATATTCCACGTGCATATTTTTGTTGCAGCTATAGTTCCTTTTCCAATCAGTTATCCAGATTTTGGCAAGATATAAAAGCCCTTTTGCTTGAGAAGGTTTATGTCATAAATGTTCTAGGTACTTGTTAATTTTCTCAATCTTAGTAGTCTTTGTAACATGTAACGATATATAGTGCTATTTGTCTAATTTTGCATGGTTTTTGCTTAGGTTACATTGCATATAATTTTGTCATTGGGGCATATTCATACTGGGGACCAAAGGCTGGTTATAGCATATATCAGATGGTAAGCATGTTTGACCTTCGTGTTGACTGCTGGTTTTTGTTGCAAACAATACACTTTATCTAGAAATCAAAACAAATTAAATAAGAAAGCTTGATCTGAAATTTCCATTTTTTACAGGAAAACGCTGATATATTATTTGGAGGGATCACCATTATTGGTGGAATTGTTGGAACACTAGGAGGAAGTATTATTCTTGATCGCATGAATTCAACAATCCCCAATGCTTTTAAGGTAGATGGTTTTGGTAAAATCTTTGTTTTTTAATTGCTTATCATATTTCTCGAGTGTTGAGCCACATATCATTGTTTTTTTTATGTATTATAACCATTTATTCTTTGCAGCTTCTTTCTACTGCAACATTTTTGGGAGCAATATTTTGCTTTAGCGCCTTCTGTTTCAGTAACTTATACGTTTACATAGTTCTCTTTCTAATTGGGGAGATACTTGTTTTCGCCACTCAGGTAACCTTCTCTTTAACGATATAACAGTTAAGACATTTATTGTGGCTACAAATCGCATTTTTAGCCCATTTACTATTGAATAGGTCAATTCGGGTTAAAATTATTTCTAACTGGTCAAACAGGTAAAATAAAAAGAAATCCTTCACAGAAATGTGCAAAGAAATGATATACTATTGTAATCATGTTTGACCCACATTTGTTAGGAACAAGCCTAATTTTTGACCAAAAGATCGAACCATACGGATTACCAATTTTTACCTGTTATTTGACCCACCCGACCTGCCATTCTTAGTTATAGGTTTAGATTCTGACAAAAAGTACATCGCGTACACTGCAGGGCCCTGTGAATTTTGTGTGTCTTCATACTGTTAAACCAAGTTTGAGACCGCTATCAATGGCTATGTCAACTGTTTCGATTCATGTCTTTGGTGATGTGCCATCATCTCCACTTGTTGGTCTCCTTCAGGTTTGCTTTCTTTCACATATTCTTTAATTTCCTCCATTTTGTGGACCCTGCATCAATCAGATTGGGACCCAATTATCCGCTTTTGATTCTTCACTTGATGGGAAAGAGTCAAAACTAAAAAGATTCATAACTAAAAATAGATTTTGTAAAAAATAAAGGCTTTGTTTCAGTAGCTTAATGGGTTTTTGATTATATTCAATTCAAATTTCAAAATGGTTATAGATGGAACAGTGATGATTATGCTAGAATATTATTGTAGCCATATTTTTTTAATAATGTAAATGACTTCAGTTACCTTTTGAGCCGTATATGCAAATGAGTGTTTTTAATAAGCTGCAAATCTGTAACGCAGGACAAAGTTAACAATTGGAGGATATCCGCTTTGATCCTAACTTCAGTATTTTTCTTGGCAGCTGGAATATGGTTTATAGGTATAATAATGTGTTCACCTTATACTGATCTTTTCATCATTATCTTTACAAGTTAATAGATATTGTTATTATCATAAAAAGGGTTATCATCAAAAGGGCATTTTAGACATTTGACTAGGAGTCTTCTCATATATGCTTGCTACACTTTTTGATCATGCAGGTATCTTTCTCGACAGTGCTGACAGATACGATGAAGGTGGTGAGCATGCGGGGTCTGCTATTGAGCAGCCAGATGTTATGCCTTTGCTTAAAAATAAGCCAGCAACTGCTTCACCATAGGCAGGGCTAGATCGATGACTCAACACGAAGCAAATGTACAGAGTTTTCGGCCACTCTTGTTTGTAACTTAAAAGTTTTCTCTCGTGTAGCCAGACGGTCCAGTATTATTTGGATGTATGCATATATCGGTGGTTAAGTGTTTGGTTCAAACATAGTAAAAACAATTGTATCAATCATGGTGGATTAGGGGTTACTCGAAACGATTATGTAAACAAGTACAAGTAATGACATGTTAATAGTTTATTATTTTTTAATAGAAAATTCCAAGTTACAATACAAGTTATGACATATCAAGTGTGTGCTTGTTTAAAATAAATAAAAAAAGTAATAGTAAAAAGGCAGGTGTAGACAGATGGTGTGCTGTTCACTCTTGTTTGTAAGTCGTAACCACTCATACAAGTTTCAACTCGTGTTGTACTCTTTTGTGCATCATGGGTTGGATGCGCACGTCTATTGGCGATTTAGTGATTGGTTAAAACATACAAAAACAACTGTTTCAATCATGGTGGATTTGGGATTACTTGAAACGATCATGTAAACATGTACTAGTGATGCCATGTCATAATTTGTTGGTGATATTAGTGTAATCAGTTCACCATATTATAATGAAACTAGTTTTACAAGTGCTAGTGGTGTAGGACAAGAATCTTAAGGACCAAAACCAATGACAAGGTATGAAACAGACTCGGAACCTACTTGTATTTCTATTATGTGTTAATGAGGAAAGTTTTTAGCAAGATTAGATTATCTGTTCTTGTATGGTGAGTTGATCGAGGCCACAAGCCATGTGTGCAAGAATTGTTGCTAGTTTAGGACATTTGACCAAGTAAATGATGGATCTGTTTTGCATAGTGAAAAATGTGTTTATAGACCCCATCCTTATTAGATGTGTGACAATAGTGTTAACCTTCTAGGAAGTGTGCAAGTCAATCCAATGTATTCGGGAATCCGGAAGTGTGTATTAAATAAAATGGGTTATAATCAAGTGTTTCAATCACTCAAATATGTGTTATTTAAATCTAGCATACTGATCATATTACGTTGGTCCTGGGCAGAGTCGCAGAGACGTCCCTGAGGATTTACATGGCCTATCTGAGTCGTTAAACACACCCCCCCCCCCCATTCTAAATTTGTAACAATTGATATTTTTGGGCTTATAAATTTGTTATGAGTTATTGGGTTACTTAACAACTTTGAAACATTTGAGTTTAATTGGCCCGTCTTTAATTATATATTCATTCATCCGGTGGCGGAGCCACATAGTCTACGACGGTGTCTCCGGATACCATTCAAATTTTTGTATTATTTGTCATTTACCAATGAGTTTAGTGGCAACGTGGCACACTGGCAACAATAAAGCTTTTAGAAACACATAGAAAGTCTTGGTTCAAGTCCAACCGATTAAAGAATTTTTACTTTCCAAAGAAAACTAAGGGAAAATCACCAAAATAGCCCGTTGACCGAGTGAAAAGCATTAATAGCCCCCTCCCGTCTCTTTGGAGAGAGGGGTCACGTTTCCCAACCTGTCTGAGGCGTCTCCCGAGAGGCATTCGATTCCAGCCAACAAAGGACCGCTACACGTCGTTGTTGATCCCGAGACAGACCTGAGACGTCTTAGAGACGTCTCCGGTGACGTCTCCGAAGACGTCTTAGAGACGTCTCCGGTGATGTCTCCGAAGACGTCTACGGTAGACGTCTTCGAAGATGTCTCCGGTGAAGACGACGAACAAGAAAAAAAACAGAGGATAATGATTCTCACCGAAGAAGACAAAGAACTCACCGGTGCTTCACCGGAGACGTCTCCGGTATAGAACAGATCAAGAATCAAGATTCATTCACCGGTCAGTTCATTGTTCATGTTCACCGGCTCGCCAAGAGATGTCACCGGCTCCATTCATGTAAATTATGATAACTCTGTTGCCGCTGCTTCACCGGCACTGGCATTTCTTTTTCCGGCGCCCAACCGTTTCTTCCTCTCTGTTCATTAGTGGATGCCGCTAGACGGCAAATTAAACGAAAGAGTGATTAACTTTCATATAAGAGTGATGTAATCATTTAGTCGGTTTAATTAACATTCACAATTCACTATGTGTAAAATATTTTTCCATTTATTTGATTTGTGAGATTTGGAGTGGGGAGAGAGAAGAGGTTTTTAATAAAATAATAATTATGTTCGTCTTTCTAGGTAAATGGACACGTGACACATAGCTATTGGACCTTACGGGAAGCCTCTTTAGAGAGGGCTTGGGTGTCTCGAACTTGGTGACCCGTCTCTCCAAAAAGACGGGAGGGGACTATTTATGCTTTTCACTCGATCAACGGGCTATTTTGATGATTTTCCCAAAAACTAATATCATTTGGTCAACTCTTCAATTGTTTTGTCAGTACATTTCCTTTTTTTGCCTACTCCCAACACCTCTATTTCAGCCATTTTCAGGAATACAATTCGCCCGCTTTTTTATGCAACCCAACGGTTTCCAAATGCAGTCAACTTACGAAGATAATAGTAATTTATTTAACTATTGCACAATTAGTCCCTACATTTCTACTTTGGTCACTTATAGGCCCCTCTACGTTTGAGAATTTAAGAACATCATTAATCTATATGTTTTGGCTTATCTTTTTTCTTGTAAACTATGTAATTTCCTGAAGGAAATATTTTTTTTTTTATGTTTGGAAGTTTTAAGCTAGTTTTAATCATCATAATATGTAAAAGATTATAAGGAAAGTAGGAAAAGAGTCTAGTTTAGATAAAGAACACGCATATGGATATTAAGTACTAACACCATCTAATTATATTAACTTTAAGTGTTACTTTGCACGGTTTTTTGAATATCGAATATGGTATCTCAAGAGTAGTTAAAAGTCACTTAGACTTTATCAATCGCCTTGAAAATATTGTTACATCCCGTCCAGGTTGGATGCGTTACTCGCCTTTTTGTTCAATGTTGAGTCACTTGGCATCTTAACAATCGTTAAAAAATAAATCATCACCTTTTGAGATCTTTTACAATAGTCCATTATGCTAATATGGTACAAAAATGCACACAAATCTTAGTTTGTGGTGTGAATTGTCAAATTACAAAATCAAGGATAAATAATGCAATGCATGTCAAATATTAATTTAAGGAACAAAGAGAGATAGTCACGGAACACCACTTAAGAACACCATGACACATGAAAGAAACACAAATTAAGCAAATTAAGATGACAATCTGACACTTGTTGACATTATAAACAAAAAGGATATTATGGTGTTTTCTTCATGGACATCACATTGTTTTTTGCAGTTTCATCAACAACAAACCTCCACTGAAATCTTTTGTGCAGAAACAAGAACAAACCACAAGCATTACATGAAATGGGTGTTCCAGAGGAAGGATCCGATAATAATCGGGTAAGAAATGAAGAATATAACAATCCGTTTCATATTCCGGTTGAGAATGATTCGACTGATTCGTTAGAGTCTTCAGCTTCATGGTTTACCCCTAAGAGGTGATCATTTTGTAATCCTTTTATTACACACATTTGTTGAGAATTGAAAGCGCGAAAAATGTGGGAAATCGCAGATTTGTGATCTTTTCGTGTTTTTTTATATTAAATTTGATTGGGATTGTGGGAATTGTTTGTGTTTATTGAAGTTTGATGGCATGATCACAGGCTGCTTGTGTTATTCTGTGTGATAAACTTGGTAACGTATTTGGATCGAGGGGTGATCGCGAGTACGGGTGTGAATGGTGTTCCAGAAACCTGCAAACCAAATGGAGAATGCTCAAGTGGTACTGGAATTCAGTAAGTGTTATTGGCTTTCTTGATACCTGATGTATGTAAAATTGATATAATGCAATGAAATTTAGGGGTGTAAATGAGACAAGATGCCGGTGAGCTATTTTATATCGGCTTGCTAAAAGTTTGAATTGAGCTGAGCTTAAAAGGCTTGAACCTGAGCTCAAGCGTAAATATAAGCTTGTTTAATGAACGAGCCCAAGCCTGAGCTTCGTTTATCGAGCTTGAGTAGGCTCACGAGCCTAAACCAGCTTACTATCTATATACTTTTATTTAATATATTAGATATACATTTATACATTTATAAAGTAATAATTATTATATTAACATTATGATAAAATAACTAGATAATATATATATAATTTTATAATAAAATTGTAACTATTAAAATAATTATAAATAAGTAAATAAAAGATAAATGAGCCGAGTTAGAGCTTGAAAACTACTCGCAAAATGAGTTGGGCTTGGCTCTTTTACATCAATGTAAGTGATTTGATTTAGACTTTGTGTTGAGTAATAAGTACTTAATTATTTTACAGGGGTGAGTTCAGATTGAATAATTTTAAGGATGGTATTCTATCTTCTGCTTTTATGGTTGGACTTCTTTTGGCATCTCCAGTATTTGCATCAATGGCCAAGAGGTAAGTTTTCATGACTAGTTTCTTTTTCATTTGGTATAAATTAGGCTCAGGGGTGTGGTGGTCGGGGAGGGGATCGGTGACTACCACGTCATTCGTCTGCCGACGTGAACCCCCCATGATAAATCGGTGTAGACGGTGAAAATGTCCCGTTCTCTCCAATGCTTCATTATTAAATAATAAACTTTTTTTGTCCTTTTCCTTTTAAAAAATAAAAAAAAAAGGAATGGGGAACCATTTCCCTCAGAAGGGAAAGGGGAAGGGGAAAATGACGTGGCGCTGATGTGGACAAGGGGGAACCGCACTTTATAGCCTTAAATCCACATTAATTTTATAAAATCCTAGGTTATTTTCTTGTGATGACTAAGTATGTTTTTGGTGGTTGTTTATTGAGCAGCTTCAACCCCTTTAGGCTTATTGCAGTTGGGTTGTCAGTTTGGACAATATCCGCAATTGGTTGTGGGATTTCGATAGGTTTTTGGACGATTACAGTTTGTCGGATGTGAGCAAACTAACTAATTCTCTTTGATTATTTCATTAGATTTTCGTGCCACCTCGTCAAGATGAGGCAAACTTTGCTATCATTGTTTTCAGGCTAGTAGGTGTTGGTGAAGCTTCATTCATAAGTCTTGCAGCTCCATTCATTGACGAAAACGCACCTGTAACTCAGGTACGTATGCATTGGATAGATGCATTTAGTTTTTTTAATATCTCAGTATCCGGGTAGGTTCGTTTTATAACCATAAAAATCTTGAGAACCGAGGAATCAATCTACGCCCTTAGATGAAAGGCGTGCGTCTTTGCATGTGCATACAAAATTACTTAAATCTTGGCCCTTAATTTTATTGATCCAAGGGTGCACTCAAGTATTTGTGGATCACAAATCAACTCTATCCCTCAATATCTAAACTTTTATATATATTTTCCATACAGAGATCAGCATGGCTGGGAATATTTTACATGTGTATACCTACTGGAGTTGCCATTGGCTATGTTTATGGTGGATTGGTAACTGAATTTATTTTGTACATTTCTTACAAGTATAGGTGCACAAATTGGTTTTTGGGCCCAAACCAGTTTGGGTTCAGTCAAACCTAGTCAACATCAGGTTTTGGCGCAAACCAGTTAGATTTGGGTTTAACCGGTTTCAACAAACTACACTTATGTTATTATATTTGTATGTATCTAAACAGGCAAACTCTAGCTGTTATGTGGGTCAAATATGGGTCAAACTTAATTACAGCTATTATCAGTTAAGTTGGTTGTGTCGGTTATAGCAATCGAAGGGGAAGTAGAACCCTTTGAAGGCGTTGTTTGGCAGCCTATATAAAGGGCCGATTGTAATCGAATGTATGTATTATGTATATCAATGTATGCAGTACTTTATCTGTTTTCAGGTTGGAGATAGTTACGGTTGGCGTTATGCATTTTTCGGTGAGGCAATTTTGATGTTGCCATTTGTTATTTTGGGTTTTTTTATGGAACCATTGCAACTCAAAGGTATGCATTGAAAATTTTGGCATTATGCTGGTAACTACTCTTCTATTTTGGCTCATAGTTTGCATTTATTCAGGTATGTCACATGATAAAGATGCCACTTCAGATGAAAAGATCACTGATTCAAAGAAATTTTTAGGGTTTGTTCTCAACTAACAATAATATAAGTTAGGTTCCATAAATTAATATCTAACTTTTCAAGGACACTTATATTTTGTTGCAGGTCTAGTCATTTATATAGATTTTGTGAAGATGTAAAATCTCTTCTGAAGGAGAGAATATATGTAGTAAATTGTTTAGGTACTTACATTTCACACAATAACTTTGCAAAGAAATATCATGTGACGTACTTGCTAACCGTCCGCTTTTGGATGATGTTTGTAGGTTATATATCGTACAATTTTGTTATAGGGGCTTATTCGTATTGGGGACCCAAGGCTGGCTATAGCATATATCAAATGGTATGTGTTACAAGAGAAAAGTCTTCAAGAAACTATAAGTTTTAAGTAATATTAAAAAAAAAAAAAAAAAAAAATCCATCTGAGAAGAACTCATCTTTCGCAGACAAACGCTGACTTGTTGTTTGGAGGGATAACAATCGTCGGTGGAATCGTGGGGACATTAGCAGGCGGTTTTGTTCTTGATCAGATGAGTTCAACAATTCCTAATGCTTTTAAGGTACACAATTTTCTTTCAAAAGTTTTATGTGTTGGATATGGAGGTGTTTGGGATTGATTATTCAAAACAGATTATGCGTTTTGGAAAAACAGGGGTGGAGCTGCTTATAGATTATTGTGTTTTGGTAGCCTAAAAAACTGATTATCTGCGTTTTCAAAACACAATCCAAACACTAAAAACTGATTATCTGCGTTTTTAAAACGCAATAATCTAAAAATCAGATTTAAAACGCAATCCCAAACACCCTCTAAGTAATAGCTCATGACTTATGTATATTTTTTTGTTAATGTATCAATAAGAAACCCTTTAATCTTTGATTACAATAAGTTTATGTTTTGTATTGATAAAATCTGTTTATACTCCACAGCTTCTTTCCACAGCAACATTTTTTGGGGCAGTATTTTGCTTTGCTGCCTTTTGTTTCAAGGACATGAACCTTTTTATAGTTTTCTTTTTAATTGGGGAGATACTGGTTTTCGCCACTCAGGTAACTTCTTTCGATCTGCATATTTCGACTCTTATCATGACAAATATTTACTGCTTTACATACTTTTAACTGCAGGGTCCAGTTAACTTCGTGTCTATTCATTCTGTTGAGCCAACGTTGAAACCATTGGCTATGGCTATGTCTACTGTGTGTATTCATGTCTTTGGTGACGTGCCTTCATCTCCACTTGTTGGTGTTATGCAGGTCTCTCCTTCAGTTCCATAGCTAAATTCATCAAATGGTTTTCTTGTTTTTTATTTTTTATGGTAAAAGATTTTAAGGTCGAAAATTAATTCGTTGCAGTTAGATAATCAGTTTTGTGCTTGTTTTGGATCATTTTAAAGATAAATTCAACTTATGATCTTAAAATCTTACATGTAACAGGACAAGCTACAAAACTGGAGAAAATCTTCTTTGATCTTGACTTCAGTATTGTTTTTGGCAGCCGGAATATGGTTTATCGGTATGGCGCCCTTCATAGCGTTATCTGAATCTAGAAATGACAGTTTCATACAACTTACTGATAAGTTATGCTTTTTAAAAATTAAGATAATTATTTTTTTGAGCAGGTGTCTTTCTTCCTAGCGTTGATAGATATAACGACGATGACGAGAATCCAGCAGCCGCCACTGAGCAGTCAAACGCGACACCTTCAAATGAGGAAAAGAAGGCCAAAACAATTGCAACTTCTCCCGAACCGTGAACATAGCAACTTCATCGAGTCGTTTTTAATTTGATTGAACCGATTCATGTTTTAAGTTCTCATAAATCTCCAGACTTTAAAAAAAAATATTATTCAAGTTGCCTTTACGACACAAATGATGTAAACAATGCACGAAATGTACCTCTTGCTAGAAAGAACTCTGACTGGAAAAATACAAAGGCAATCTTTAAGTTTTGAATCTACACAAGTGAAAGTTCACCGGCTGGGGTTGTTCTTTTCACAAGCTTAGCCCATGACTCGTTTGTCTCCGTGATCACTTTCAGAGCATAATCCTGTTATTTGTTATGGGATTATTAGTTGAGAAACTTTCGAAATGACGCTACATATATGAAAAACTTTTAAAATATATGTGACCCAAGTTGTGAAATGATTATACCTTATTAGCTGCTTTGTTGCCGAGACCAAAGTTGTTGGCAGGTTTGCCGTCAGGGATCTTGTAGTCCCTAAACCAGTCTCTGATTGCAGTTAGAGTACCCTACACAAAGTCGAAAAATTAGCACATTTACCTCAGAACGGGTCAGCTCATGTTATGTTTTATGATTTTATCTCTAAAGGTTCAACAGACACCAAAAGTGTATTTTCAAAACATACAACTTGCTAATTATCTATATATTAATAGATGAAGAAATTGAACAGTAAAATATCAGTTCAGTAATTTTTGCTTCCCTCGAGGGTATATATGTCATTTTACGTGTTAAAAAAAATAAATTATTATTGTAACATTACATTTTTTTTTGTGAAACATGCTTTGTTCAATGATATTTCATATAAATTGAAGCTAAAGTGTTTTGGGTCAAACCAGTCCGACTTGACCTGTTGTGATGGATACCCATGACCCGACCCACCAATTTTGCCACCCTGACTTTATGTCCATGATGAGTTGGAAAATAACATACCGGAAAATGCTTCTCAACATCATCGACATCATTAACAAGTGAAGCCTTTGGATCATCCAGTGAAATTGCAATAATTTTCCAGTCAAGTTCCCCCTCATCAATCATAGCTAGACAACCTAAGGGTTTAACCTTCATGAGTTGACCGACATTCCCACGCTTTTCACCAATTTCAACAACATCAACTGTAGATATCACATAAAATACCAAATAAATATAGCCGAAATATCAGATATAAACTTTTTTTATTTTAACGTATAACGGAAAGTGGATCCATCCAAAATCTGTGAGATACACATTTACCTGGATCATTGTCTCCAAATGCTCCATCAACCTCAGGGTTTGCAAGCGATGGATCTTCCCATGTTTGTGGAAGCAATCCGTAATTCCAGTTAATATTGTAACTGGGAAATTAAAAGTTAGGAACACAAAAGGTAAATTTACTATATATATTATATATGCAGCTTTAAGTGTTGCAAGTGCATTAGAGACCAAATAAGAAGTTTCAAATGCTATGTTTCAATAAGCAGTTCTACACATTTTGGCAATTTAACATTTTTTATCTTGCGGGTCCCATTTATATAATAACGTGGCACTAAGATGCTATTAATTATCGTATTTACTTGTTGTAACATACAACGAGCAAAAGATTCAGTAGCATGTGTTTGACAATCAGTCAGATGAATAACTTTATAAGATCGCCTTTAATAATGGCAAATAATTGCAATTACATTTAGTATAATCAGTCGTCGTGTAATAATATGACAGCGGACATGTAAACAATTTTATCTTAAATTAGCATTCAACAATAAAGTGACAATGTTAAGTCCTTTTCTTTAAAGTTCTTGTAGCATTCTAGCCATGTGAATGAATATGGCATAAAGAAGACTAAATATATAAACACAAACAAGATCTCGACCATAAGCAGCAGAAGTCAATAAATGGCGGATGAATGATGAAATAACCAATATGAATAATAAATGGCTTACGGGTAGTATCTAAGTTTCCCTTTCTTGGTATCCTGCTTAATGGGAGTGTATACTTCATCTGTAGCAACCTCCATTTTTGCACTCGTCTCTTTAGGAATCTCAACAATAAAGTTAAACGCTCCATCACCCGTGTGCAATGGTATATCATGCCAAGGTGAAACCTGAAACAACCAACTCATGTTATCATCATCCTACAACTACAGAAATAATCACCATAAACATAGCTTTTCAACAATCAAACATCATGGAATAATTATAGACACATCTTTCTTCAATCAAAAGACTGATCCTAAATGTCCAAATAGTAAAACACATTTGATTTCAATCAGAATACCAATACTTACCTTATCCTAAATGTTGAAAATTTCAAGAACTTAAGCTCAATCTCTAAGTCACAAATTAGCCCATTTGACCTTAAAGGCTTAAAGTTCATACTACATTACTACCCTTCTACTTTGGAATTCACTTGGTATGTTACTACTAGAGTCGGTTCATTTCAAACATAGATCATCGCCATCATCATCATATTCATATTCAGTAAATCCCACCGATAGCAAAGCTAAGGTAGCTGAGGAGGGAAGATGTAGACAACCGCAACCTCAACTCTACCCTATAGGAATAGAGAGGCTGCTTCTAACGAGACACCCCGCCTCGACGCCTCGATAGTAGTTTTGCATCAAGCCTTGGACACTAGGCATCTGCATCTAACACTAAAGCCCAATTGGTGCATGTATTCCCTTTTCTTTCGGCTATCAACGCCACAACATGCATGATGCATGATTACCGGTCATTATTTTCACGAAACCAGTAAAATAACATTAAAATTAGTGCAATTTTACAAACCCTAAATCAAGAACTATCAGACCCATTTTTCAACAATCAAACATCATAAAATGATTTAAAAAAAACATCTTTTTAATCAAGATTCCCAACTGGTGAAATACATTTAATCTCAATCAAGAACTTGAACTCTCAAAGATCATATTACCCTATATTCATTATTCATTTCATTCATATCAAAGTTATCATCAAAGAAGACTCTGTAATTAAAAATCCCAATCATTATGAACCACTACAAAACAAATAATCAATCCCACAAAAAAACAAAAACCCAACAACACAAACACACACACACAAAAAAAAAAAAAAAAACAGAACCTTTTTGCCAGAATTATCAACAAAAAAGACTCTGTAATCTAGGGTTTCAGGTAACCCTTCTTCCTTGATCTGAACATCAGGTCTGTAAAGAGCTGAACAAGCAAAACCCCTCTTTTTAGAAACTAATCTATGGGTGTTATTGAAGCAAAAGCTCAAAGATTGAGGCTTGAAGAATGGAGTGGCTTTAAAGAGTGCAGAAGATGAAGCTCCAATGAGGGTTGTTGATACCATTACTCTAGCAGCAGCCATTGATGACGATGATGATGAACAGAGAATGAGGGTTTGAATTGCGACCACAAATGTTGAAACTTGAAAACCAGTGGATTGTGTGTAGTGGGTGCTGATTCAGCATTCCATATATTCTATTAGAACTTTTAGATCACTCGTGGGACCCGCACTAAGCAGGACTCGATTAGTATCAATTCGGTTCGTTACGGTATAAGAAAAGATAGTTATTATGTGTTCAAAATGATACCAACTTGTTTTTTACATTAATAAAAAAAAATTATAAAAATGAATAACGATATCATACTAATGATAGTGGTATTGATGTTGTTCTGTCCGAAACAGTTCAAGTCGTAAGGTACCACTACGGTAGTGACACTCGTGTGGCTTATGATAGCAAAAAAAAGCTACAATAACTAAGTTAAAAACAAAAAAAAAACAACTTGTACCAAATTGTCGAGAATATTTTTAATTAGGGATGGCAAATCGTGTATACTCGACATGTTAAGACACGAACACAAAACATGTAGACACGAACACGACACGATAACTTATTGTGTCATTCTTTCCATACACAAACACGAACGTGTTTTTGCATGGTTAACACGATAATACCAGTTTATACCAAGTTAACACGATAATACTTGTTTATACGTTGCTTGATTAGGTGAGAAAACATTACAATAAAGTGATAAATTTCAAGTTATAAATTTACTTCTGACACTAATACGTGCCCCATCACCCTTGGTCTCATACCCACGTCTTCCATGCAAGCTCTGCCAATGTTTACCAATCCAACCCACGTTTACATTTGATTGCATTGTATTGTATTGTTTCATGTTTCCATGTTCCAAGGTATGCATTGCATTAGTAGTTAGCATGATCATCTAGGTTTCCCATTTTATTAGTATTCATGAGTTGTATTTAAGCAAGTTTTTAGTGAATGAAATGGCAGAAAAGAAAAATATTTAAAAAGTTTTGTGCTTGTAGATCTTTCTTTGTAAAGCCTATCAGACACAATCCGGAATTAATCTTTGTTTTAATGATGATTTATGTATACCTTATTGTGAATTTTAAAAAATTAAATATGAATGTTTTATATAGCATATCATTGATTGTGATGGTTTGCATTATGAATTATAGCCTTAAATTTTAATACATATGTCTATGACTAAAATTTTCTCATATAATATGTGCAATTTTTGTCTAAAACTTAGTATTTGCTGCAGTTATGAGTTTGGGAGTAGGGGCAACGCAAGAAGATGGTGAAATAATAGCCAACTTATTGGGAGCAGTGCATAAAGTTTGAAAAGCTTAGGAGAAACCATTTGATGTAGTCACCGAGCTGGACTGAAGGTTAACAAAGATTAAATTTGATTGTTCCCTCAATCACATATTTAAGTTATTCTAATTATCAAAGGAAATGTGCAATGCCATGTTGTACCTTATGCTCTACTCGTTGTACTGGTTGTTTTGTTAAACCTATGTACTACTTTTGTATTTCTGGGATGGTTTTTTTGGTTTAGCTGTCATCTCCTCTTCAACCCATGTGTCTTTCACCTCTCCATCTTCACACACATCCACAAACAAAACCCTATCTTCAGACATTCACCCCACTCTTTCTATCTCTTTGCAATCTCTCTACAGTAGCCCATACATCCCCACAATTACCCCTCTGACCTTCAGTTATGGCTACTAACCCATATATGCCCATGGTCGATGTTCATCAGAAGCCTAAATCAACTTGAAACAGTGAGTGACGACGACGATGATAAGAGGTTTTAAGGGAGACTAGGGTTGTTGAATCGTCACATCAGGCAACAATTAGCAAAGGCTAGAATTACAGACGGGTTTTGTTGCGGTGAAGAACAACGGTAAAGACGTGAAACAGTGTTGGTGGAATGTGTCCTGACAAGTGACAGTGGTGGTTCCAATAAGATGAACCAATGATGCTGGTGACGTCACTGACGACAACTCCGGCCACTATAGCACCAATACAGGTGGCATTGATGGACTGATGATGTTTGGAAGCTATGGGAACAACTCTGGGGCTGTTGGGTTTAAGTCAAGGAATAGGTTAACGAGCAGTCAATTTGATCAGACTACTAACCAAAACAAGATGAGGTATAACCATAAACATGTTAAAAGTATACAGTTCTTTTATTATTCATTCGTTTTTGGAGTGGTGGTAGTTAGTATTTGGTGTAAATAATATGCTAACGCTATAGACTAATCCAACATTATTGCTTAAATAATATGCTTTTGTAAATAATACGTATTTGCAGTGGGTAAACTCAAATAAAGATTAGTTGAGGCTTTTTTTTTAAATCTTATTTATAGTAGTTAAATGTGTTATAAGAATGTAATTAAATGATGCAGGCTGGGTTGAATTATTCATCACATGAATGATAGCGACGAGTGTTGATAATGCTAGATGATTTCGCCTGAGCATGCTGGAGAGCTTGGAGGAATTGATAAACCAACTCAACATTGTCGACGCTTTAAAAAGCCTTCATAAGGTTCGTTCCCAGCCTATTCCGTACGCCCTCACTGCAAAGAAAACATTCAGGTAAGAGCTAAAAATCTTGAGAATAGAACTTTCTACAGTTTTGTTATGGAAAAATTAAATTATCATACCCTGAAACCTAAAATTTGTGCATGTTTTATAGCTTAAAAATTGTTGTTGTAGTGCATTTCCTGGTTGAAAATTTTGTGCTTGCTACCAAAATTTTTCCTATGATTAGTTCATATTTTCAAATGCTCTTTATATGTATGTAATAACTTGGGTTCCCAGGTTGAATATGAGGCTCTGGGCCATTGGTGCATAACAATAACATATAGTGCTGATGGAACAAGGTTAATTGCAATGAGATTGATGGATTAACTATTATAAATGGTGCAGGCCACGACAATTGGGTAATTTTGACGTGGTTCGGGATAGGATTGGAACCGCTCTTAACTGAAAATCGGTAAGGTGAGTACTTTTGCTATGATTTAAGATACTGTGTAGTTTGAATGTATGTTTATATAAACAAGTATTGTTTTTTCAAGCACTAATGTGTCGTCTATTGATATTTTTTTCAGCATCAATTGTAGTTGAACATATATGGATTGCAAATCCAACAGCTTAATTAAGGTATTTTGCCTCACATCGACACATCTTCACCTGCACAACATCGCTACCACATTGATATATTTTTTGTTGTTTTGTGGTCAAACTTTAAAGGCCAGGCAATGACTGTTGTGACAGTAGATTTTTTCAAGTATGATAAAAATCCATGAAAAAGTTAAAAGAGTGTAACACCCGAAATCTTGTTTCGCCTACATACGCCATTAGGCGTAATGGATAAAGTATCGAAAGCGAATTTAGCGGTGGATGTTTTAGTCAACGGATAAAAACGAGACTAAAACCCATTACCAGATGCTAATTTAATTAATGTTATAATCTAAAATGAAAACGAGACTAAACTTGAGGGCCTTGGTTGCCAATATGATAAAGAGGGTTTATTTATAAAAATAAAATAACACTAACACACACTTAGTGTGTGTGTGTGTGTCGTGTATGATGATCAGGAGATCATCTCTTCCAACAACCAAACCCTAAACCTCAAGCTCAAGCTCAATCCAAGGCAAGATCAAAGGGGTTTTACCCGTATGAACCCTAAATCAAGTCATCTAAGCTTGATAAACCTCAAGGTACCTTTTTATTTGGTGTAATTTGACGTCATAACCCGTTTTTGATTTGGTCAAAAACTAAAGTTTTGATAAAACGTGAAATTTATGGGTAAAAGATGTTGCTTTAGCCTTGGGGAACCTCAAACATACTTAATCCGGTTACAAATCACACTTAATATATGTGTTTGATTTTGATCATATGAATATGTTAATGTGTAGAATTTGGGGTTTAACCTTTAGGTTGAATCCACTCATATATAGTAATCTTTGTGACTCTTAGAGGTTGTTACATGAGAAATTTAGGTAAAAGAGGTCTAAATAGTATGTTATGATGTCGACTAGACAATTGGATATACTTTGGGTAAACTTAGAATGTTGAAAACTAAGTATGTTGGTGAGTGCACACCAAATGTTCGATGAAATGCATAGATGAGTTAATCTCGGCTAGACATGTAAGAAAAGATATAATTGCATAATTTATGTATGAAAATAGCTATGGATTTACCTAGAATGGATAATGAATACATGATGTGTGGATAGTGAAATAATTCCATATTATGTATTCTAATAACCAAGTTTGACTCATCCCGAAGTTAGATACAACAAAGAGGGAGCAAACGGGTCAAACAAATGCAAGGTGGATACTTATGGAACAAGAATAGATGCAAGGTAAGTTTTACTTACACCATTAGACTATAACATAGCTTAATTGTTGTATACATTCATCTTAAATCTAGTGTATGTGATAATGGTAAATCCCAAAGGGGTGGAATGTATTAAATGAGTTGCCTTATGTGCACTCAAAACAAAACGTGGTTTATGACCTTAATCGAGATAATAAGTTATGACAAATGGTGAAATTCATCAAACGGGTCAATTAAGAAAGGTAAGTGAGAAATGATGTTTTAATCCAAATGGAATCATTTGAATGAAATCGTTAAGCATGATGTTAAATGGGTCAAGTTGTGTCACTTGAACCATAGGTAAAAACTTGTGTAATATAGCATCTTGAACTATGGGTCTAAACGGGTCAAATGGTGAAGTCCTCATCATTTGAGTCCAACACTTGATGCTTGTATTCCAAGCATTAAGATTCATGAGTCTTAACAGGTCAAATGGGTGGCATTAAGATTCATGAGTCTTAACAGGTCAAATGGGTGATTCCCTCATCATTCGAACCTGACATTAAAAGCTTGTTATCTAAGCTTTAAGAAACTTGTGGATAACAGGTCAAATGGTATATACATTACCATTGAGTCCCAAGAGATTAATGTGGTCAATCTAGAGTGTATGCAGGAGGACACTTAGAAATTGGGCACTCGTTGCCTAAGTAATCCATATGGGTGCAAGGTATGTGTCAACGCCACCCGATAAGTCCATAGCTAACTAAACGCCTTCGGGCGAAGCTACACGGGGTACTAAAACTACCCACATGAAGTGTGGGTTCAAATCAAGTAAGTTATTTTCATAACTATGTCTAATGCGCGCTAATGCGCTTAGAATTTAATAAATAAGAGAAAACTCGAGTAAAGGTGAAAATCTAAGTCCAGAAGGACTAGAGGTTTTTAAACAAGTCAATGAGTCAAAAGCAATGAATTTGAATCAAAAGTGTCACCATAGATGGCTAGATTTAAAGATTTGACTATAAATGGGCATTTTGGGAATTTAAGGATTTACTAAGTGTTAAATCAAAGAAACTAAATCATAATGAAACAATCGGGCAAACGCTTTAGTTAATCAAGTGTCTAACGACTTGACAACATAAACTGTAAGCATATTAAGTGGTCAAATAGAGTCTGGCTTGATTCAACGCCTTAACGGGTCGATTTGGGTGAAAATCGACATAAACACTTAAAACTATGAATTGGGTCATATCATCATGAACCGGGCTTTAATTTCAGTCAAACAAAGGTTTATTTAGTCGGTAAGTCAATATTTAGGCTTCGGGAATCATCAATGCGATTGCGACATGATTTCCATGCTTTAAAATCACCAAACAAGCAACAACAGCAGTGAACGTCGTTCGTTCGGGCAGTGCGAATGACCGTTCGGCCTTTACAGAAGGATCAAAAGTGTCAACGTCCAAGTGAACGGGCATTCGAAATGACAGTCTGATTTTAAAAAATTCATATAAAATCCGTAGAAAAAATCATTAGGGGGTGTTTTTTTTATATGCCTGGAACGGTATTTGAATGAAGAACATTTCTTATTTGAAAGCCGAAGTCAAATTATGGGTTTTAGAAGGTGGTAAAAAGCGACCCGAACAGCTGCTGTGCAAAAAGTTGCAGCAGTTTGTTCTCCTGATATGGGGCCGATTGGCCTGGTTCGTTTCATTTCGACGTGTACGATCTCATACTATTTCGAATGTATTATTGACAACCCACTAACCTTCTTTGTATAATGGTACTAGGTAAACATTTGATGGAAGTCCCGGAGCAAGGATCGAGTCGCGGAGAAGTATCAAACACCACTGAACACTCATCAAGCTTCCGCAATAGAATTCAAGAGACTCCCGTTAAATTGTGAAACCTTATTTTTTGTTTTTAATAGCTAAAAATGTAAAACCCATGGAAATAAAAAAATGTATTGATCACAACGATTTAAGTTTTTCATAATTTTAAAGGTTTTAATCGGGAGTGGTATTAAGTAAGGTCAAAACCCGTATGATTAGGCGTTGATTCGCGTGATTACGGGTTAGGGTCTTACAAAGAGTCATTTAGGTTTTTTTACAGGTCCCATGGATTTTAGTCTAGATGTAAATATTAAATTGTCATTTTTACAACTTTTGTGTGTATACATCATTGCCCAACAAACCGTAACATCATACATGTAGCCGTCTATCACAAAAAAAAAAAATACTAACTCGGCTATAATTTCTTATAGGTGGCTTGATACAGCCATACAGGTTTGGCCAAATGAAAGATGACGATATATCAGCGTTGAGCCATTGTTGTATACAGTTGACCAGGTCGAAACATTTAGTTGTTGCCAAACACACTTTGACGGAGCGTCGCAATTGTAATTGAATATATATGGATTGCAAATCCAGCACGTAATTCAAGTATTTTGCCTCACGTCCAACGTCTTCACCTGCACAACATCGCTGCCATATCGATTATTTGTGTTGTTTTGTGGTCAAAATTTAAAGGGCAATGACTTTTGTGACAGTAGATTTTGTCAACTAGGGATAGAAATCCATGAAAAAGTAAAAAGGTTCATTTGGGTTTTTTTATAGGTCTCACTATTTTAATCTGAATGTAAAATATTAAACGGTCGTTCTACAACTTTGTGTATATACATCACGATCTAGCTATGTTAACGTCATACACGTAGCCGTCTATACAAAATACTAACGCGGTTATAATTTCTTATAGGTGACTTGATACAGGTTTGGCCAAATGGAAGATACATGTGCTTCAGAAAACGGTTCCAACATAGGGAAAACGACATGCATTATGTGTTTGTTGACATAGAGGTACGCTCTAAGACACCGTAACTGCTAAACTTACAACTTCAATTCAGGTTAACCTATGATTAGTAGCCAACAATCATTTGTGTTCTTCTAATACATCTTTTGATAAAACCGAAAAGTTTGATTCAGCAACCATTTGTGTA